>JASDQU010737734.1:0-20360 GCA_032191745.1 Picea mariana | reverse complement strand
AGGAGTAGAGCTAAAACAAAGAAGAATGTTCGGGATCCTTATAGTAGAAACTATAAACCAGTTAGTTCAGGTGGTATCACAAGAGTAGAGACAAAGAACCTTTTAGAGAACTTCAAAACAAATATCTTAAGCACAATATGTTCCCAGTTGGACACCCTAGAGATTAAAAAGAAACAGGAGGAGGAAAATTCAGCAATGAGCATATTTTGCCCAAGATGTAGGAGGAAGCATTCCTCAAGGGAATGCCCATTAGATAACATTTCAATTTGTAGCTTCTGCACGGAGGACCACTCAACTGAAAAATGTCCATCATTGCCTGGTTTTTTAGCCATCTATAGAAGTGGGGATCCTGGGGAGTCCTCTTATGCACCTAGGAGGCCATGGAAGCCTAGGAATCAACTTACATACCCGGATCTACAGCCTCAAGTTCCACCCTATTATCAACAACCACAACAGTGGAACTCACTGAGTTGGAAAAATTGGTCTACACAGTATCACCATCCTTGGCTTCAAGGATGGAAAGGAGGGCATAACCAAGGAAACCCTCAAGCTCCACCTGTCCCTATGCCCAACCATCCTTACCCTCAGTTTCCACTGAACATCCCGCAACTTCTGCCAGGTTTTGTTCCACCACCTTTACCTCCTATTCCACAACAACTGCAACAATACTAGAATGCAAGCTCTCCAAGAACGACATTATTACAGGCACAACCAGTTCCCAATCCCAATAATAAACCCACTCAACCGCTTCACAATGTTGAGATGCAAGCCTTCCCGACATATGTTATTTCTCCTGATCCATTGCAGGAGATTCAACTAAGGTCAGGAAAAGTTCTGGACAGGCAGAGGCCTTCAGTAGTCATCCAGGAAGAAGAAGAAGAGGAAACCCCCAAACAACCCACATATGACACTATATGGGAAGATGTTATCATCCCTAAGGACGAAGAACCCAAGCTTCCCCAAAATGAACCTTCACAAATTACAAAGGCCCCTCCTTATCCAGAAATATTAGTGATCGAGAAACCTACCACCCGACCGGAATTTGACATCTTGAATGAATTGAAGAATATCTATGTCAAAATTCCCTTGCTACAAGCCATTAAGGACATTCCAATCTACAATAAGGTGGTCAAATAATTGTGTATTAAGAAGCCAGGAAGGAAGCAGAAGGATCCTCCAACGGTACATTTGATAGGAGAACTTTTTGAATACATATCAAAGCAGCCCAAGGTCACAAAATATGGGAACTCGGGAAACCATGTAGTGACCATAACTATTAATGAGGTTTCCATCAGAAACACTCTCATAGACCTAGGGGAATCCATCAATGTTATGACCGTTACTACCTTGAAGAAATTACAGTTAAAACCTCTTCTTAGACCTACCCCAACTATTTTGGAATTAACAGATAATACAAGGGTTATACCTGAAGGAATATTGGATGATATCATAGTTACTTTATCCTCATGAGAGTACCCAGTAGACTTTCTAGTAATCCACTCAAAGGATCCTACCAAATGGGCATCCCGTTATTTTGGGAAGACCTTGGTTGGCTACAACCAATACATTTATTGGTTGTAGAGAGGGAGAAATGACCATCTCAAATGGACTCTCTATCCAAAAGCTCACCATATATCCACCAGATCAACCTATCATGGAGAATCTATGGTGGCTTGAATGTCCATACGAGAATGAGGACTGGGAAGAGCTCGTGTTTCCAAGTGATCATTCCTGGGCACTTCAGGAGCACACAACGGAAAATGTGGTAAACCAATTTATTTCCACTATCACGTGTGTTGATTTTCCACAATATTTTCCCCAATTTGAGTACACGTTTGGGGAATAATTTCAGGAACAGTTGGACCCATCGATTTTTTCTTCAACATCCTTTATCTTCAAGATAGACGAGTCTACCACATCTTACACCATGCCCTACGAGATTAGCCCAGGGAAATTTCTACATATAAATTATGGGCTAGATGCAGACCAACAAAAGTAGTTAGTAAGTGTCCTTAAAGAACAATCAGGGGCATTCGCCTGGGAATACACTGACATGAAGGGTATACACCCTGACACATGCGTTCATCACATATATACTCAAGGGGAAGTAACACATGTTAGGAAACCCCAGAGAAGGATGAACCTGACACTCAAAGATATAGTAAAAGAGGAGATACAAAAATTCTTGAATGTCGGATTTATTTACCCCATCTTTGACAGTGAATGGGTATCCCCACTTGTAGTGGTTCCAAAGAAAGTAACTAAGAAATGGATAATTTGTGTTGATTTCTGGGAGCTTAACAAGGCCACTCTGAAGGATTATTTTCCTCTTCCTTTCATTGACCAAGTCTTGGATACCCTGTTAGGAAAGAAATATTTCTCCTTTTTAGATGAATATAGTGGGTACAATCAAATTCTCATAGCACCCGAGGATCAGGACAAGACTACCTTTACTTGTCCTTGGGGCACCTATGCCTATAGGGTCTTACCATTTGGATTGTGTAATGCTCCTGCCACATTTCAACGAGCAGTACTAGGGATATTTGTTGATCTTATTCATGATTGTGTGGAGGTATACATGGATGACTTTAGAATATATGGAAATACTTACTAGGAAGCCTTAGATATCTTATAAAAAGTCCTTATTAGATGACAAGAAATGAACATGTCCTTAAGTCACGAAAAATGTAAAATGTTGTTGACTGAAGGAGTGGTTCTAGGACATCATGTTTCATCTGAAGGGATTAAAGTCGATCCTGCTAAGATTGAGGTCATCGTCAGACTTCCACCCCCCAAGACTCAAAAAGAGGTGAGAATCTTTCTTGGACATGTCGGATACTACCGACAATTTATTGAAAAATTCACAAAGATTGTTGCACCCATGTTTGGATTGTTAATAAAGGATGTTGACTTTCTTTGGACTGAGCAGTGTCAAACCGCCTTTGAAACTTTGAAAGCTAAGTTGTTTGTGGCACCAGTTCTTAGGGGGGGCAATTGGGCTCTCCCATTTCACATATCCATTGATGCCTCTGACACTGTAATAGGAGGAGTATTAGGGAATAAAGAAGACCAGCAATCCTATGCCATTTATTTTTTGAGCAAGAACTTTTCCCCTGCCGAGTTAAAATATACAGTTATCGAAAAGGAATCATTGGCAGTGGTTCATGCTATCAATAAGTTTCACCGCTACATCACAGGTTATGAAGTATTTGTACATACAAATCACTCTACCATTAGATTTCTCATGAATAAACCCATAACTAATGGTCGAGTGACTAGGTGGCTCCTACTATTGCAAGATTTCAATATCACCGTTCTTGACCGACCTATAAAGGAGAATTTCGTAGTTGATTTTCTTTCATGCATAAACAATGAGGATGATGATATTTTCTCGTTTCCCGTAGTTTCCCATTGATGATAGTTTCCCAGACGAGCACCTTTTTTCCCTTTCTATAAATACCCCATGGTTTGCAGATATGGCAAACTATTTGGCTACTAGGAAGTTACCATTTCATTTGTCACCTCATGAAAAGCGTAGAATTATTATGCAAAGTGCCAATTACTCTTGGGTTGGCCATGACCTTTTGCGTACTGGTCCAGACTTAATTATTCATAGATGTGCCTGAGAAGATGAGATGCCAGAAATACTACGAAGTTGTCATGATGGACCATGTGGTGGCCATTTCTCTAAAAAACGTACAACATATAAGGTGTTACATTCAGGTTACTATTGGCCTAGAATTTTTAAGGATGCTACCAAGTATGTGAGGAGTTGAGATAGTTGTCAAAGGATAGGAAGACCCATGTCAGCTGACGAAATTCCCTTGCGTGCCCAAGTTATGATAGAACCTTTTGAGAAATGGGCCCTTGACTTTGTAGGACAAATTTCACCCATGTATCGTAAGAAAAATTATATTTTGGTTTGTACAGATTATGTCACCAAGTGGGTAGAATCAAAATCCCTATTCAGGGCTATAGAAAAATCCGCCGTCGAATTCATTTAGGAATACATCTTCACCCACTTTGGTGTTCATCGTGAAATTGTTACAGAACAAGGCACTCAATTCACTTCCAATCTAATGAGAGAACTAACAGATAAATATGGGATCAAACACTGCAAGTCTTATCCATATCGCCCACAAGCTAATGGTTAGGTAGAGTCCAAAAATAAAGTTTTTGAAGCCATCTTAACGAAGTCTGTTCAATTTCATCATCAGGATTGGGTTGATAGGCTTCCAGAGGCTTTATGGGCATATCAGACCACCTGGAGAAACACCACTGGACATACCCCTTATGAAGTAGTGTATGGTAAATAAGTGCTTCTACCAATATAATTCCAAGTAAGGACCTTCTGTATTGCCGCAGAATTATGATTAAACTTAGATGAGGCTCAGAAACAACAAGCCCTACAATTAAATGAGTTGGATGAGATCAGGAAATATGCTATCCAACGAACAATATTAGTCCAAAACCAGAGGAGCAAGTGACATGACAAGTTTACTAAGAGGAAACGCTTCCAACCTAGTGATTGAGATTTGTTGTTTGACTCTCAATTTAAAACTTTCAAAGGTAAGCTTACCACTCAGTGGTTGGGTCCTTATGAGTTAGTCACTCTGTATGACAATGGGGCTGTGAAACTTAAAACGATTGACGATGGATAAGTCTCCTTCGTAGTAAATGGACATCGACTCAAACTTTATCACAGACCCATTTCCAAAAAATATTTTCTACATGTCATGCCAACTAACAAGGAATTGGCCTTAGTAGATGGGGAAGTTCCCCCTTGTTCTTGAATTTTTTTCTGAATTTTCGACTGTACATATGTAAATAATTTTGAAGTATGTTGATAGGAAATTCTAGAGATTTATGTAGGTATTTATTTCACTAGGAGTAGACAATTTCAAGGAGACATAAAGGGAAGTATTTTCCTTCAAAAATATTGCTATATTTAAACCTTGTTGTCTGCTAAGCATCAATTGAATAATGACTTGCGATAATTAGCCACATTGTTTTTGCAAACATTTCCATCTTCTTTTTCTCAAGGCATCTTTAATGGCAGTTTCTCTTAAACCTTCAACACTAGAGAATATAAGGAAGGGATGCCATAACCATCAAACTTAGAGGTTACTCATACAGTTTCCCCAAGAACCCTAAGTAATTGAGTAAAGTATCTTTATTAAAGAGTAACATGGAGTTCTAATTAGCGGTTAGCCATGGAAACATCACAATAACTTAAAAAAGAAGAAAGTGAGTTGAGCCTAAATATACCTTTTTGTGCTTTCCCAATGGTACCATCCACTACACACTAAAAATGTTTGATTATATCATATCTTTATATAGGTTACGTTCGCTTAAGTACCCCTTACATCAGGACAATCTCTAAGGAATATATAAAGGAGATTCATCCTCTAACATAAATACCATCCCAATCTAAAAAAGAACAAAAAAAAAAACTTTTTTTTTTCAGAGTTGTCCCCCCATCTTCTTGCACAAAGCAATCTTTATATTAAAATCTTAAAATATGGTGGGCCAGTATTTGAGGGTGTAAGAGGCTAACCTGCCGGGATAGTGAACAGGCCCTACTGGCAGCGGTTACCGGCCTATGGTATTACTAGGTAAACCTGTCGGAGTACTAAACAGTCTTGCTGGCAGCGGGGCATTTTACCTAGCGAGGATGATAATCTGACAAAAAAAATATAATAAGCAATTCCTAAATCTTAAACTTGTCTTGATGTACGGAATTACTTGTATACAAAGATGACACGAAGTATGTATGGTTAAGCTAAGGTTAATGAACTCCATAAATCTTCCATTGGGAACTAACTTTGAGACTATCTTAAAACTATGTCGCCTACCTCTTCTTAACTATATGTAGGATGTTCTATTCTATAGGTGGGGCCATATTCTAACCGTCTCGTCACACTGATATGTGAAATTTATCTCTATAATTAACAAGCTGTAAATCTTCGGCTATTGGGAAAATTGACTGGTTTCCTATATTTTTTTATTGTGAGGTGTCACAATACTTAGGAGTGGGGGAGGGGTTTCATGAGCTGACAAATGACAATACTACCTATTTATAATCTATGAGATGAAGAAGTAGAATCTTCGAAAAAATTTCCGTATATTGTTTTCATAATATGGGGTATTATATCAGCAGTTATTTTTTATTGAAATGCTAAACTCACTATGTGTTATAAACCTGTTGTATATTTCTTTGGCATTCCACTTAACTAGTTTTTCTTTATAGACTGTTCATTACAAATTTTTGATTACATGTCTTGAGATAGAGGAACAAATTGTTATAATGTGTGAGCACAATGACAAAGCAAGTAATAGTGGAACACTCTTATCCTGTCTCTGCTCCTGTTCACTATGACTATCAAAAGTGTTTAAGACTGAGTGCTATGGATAAAACATCCATTACAGGATGAAAAAATTCCATTTTGCACAGGAGTACCATATGGAGTGCCATTTGGAAGACCATATGGGGTGCCATGTGGACGACTATATGATGCGCCATATGAAGGATCGGATGAGGTGTGCACACACAGTAAGTGACCATAATTGTAGGTAACGGGAAATCGTTTGGATTAATCTAACTATTCAATTGTATGATGAAATGGATTAAATGGCATTTGCTAGTTAAATGATACAATCTCTAACTACATTTTTATGATCAAATGTCCAAGTCAAAGACTTGGACATTGATCTAATTCTTTCGTCATTATGATTGCCTCCAAAGGACACCCTTCGAATTCAAAACCAGAGCAGTCATAAGTCACACATGGAAAATCGTGTGTGATGAATTCATCAACCAATTCAATTGTTTCCACCTTGAGTGCATTCAAAATCGAAGGGTTAGCTCCAAATTGTTATTTCATTCATGCATGGTCATTGTGTTTTTCTCATCCTCTACCCAATTGTGCTCATCCTCTGCCCAATTGCGCTCGTCCTCTGCCCAAATTCGCTCCTCTATCCAATTCCGCTCCTCTGCTCATCCTCCACACTGTAACCATTCCCAAATGATACGAGCCTTCCTCCTATGTCGACCTCTTGGTTATCCTTGAATTCGCATGGTGTAGGGATGTCTTTCTTCGCGTAGGGTGGGGACCGTTCTTGGCCTGTCTGGAGGGCCATGATGATGTCGTTTCTCTACAATTCGCCCTCGGATTCGATAAAAGGATGGCGCACGTGGGGTATCTATCCTTCTTTGTCTCGGAGGAGTCAATTTCCTCAGCCACGAAGCTTCCAAGGGTTGGAGATCATTGGTTTAAGAACCACCAATGGCCACGACCAAGCTACATCATAGTTTTTAAGTCTGAGTTTCAGAATGTTTCTGGAGCTAAGGGGCACTCCAAAGAGTGGATTAAAGATCAGATGATTAACCCCCTGATTGTCATCACCTGAATTATCACTTGTGAAGGTAGATACTATGTTTTTAAAGCTTTCCATTTTCGACTATTAGCTCATTTCCAATTTAACAAGCCATTGAATTTTCCTTTTTACTTCTTGAAAAGTCTTGAGAAGATGGCTTCCCAAGTACGAAATAATGTGGCCAATCTCCATAACAGCCTATTCCACCATGGCCTCATCAAGTTGCTTGTCACAGCGGAGTTGGAAAAACAGGGGAAGACGTGGGATGAATACATCTATCAATTTTCAAACCCCCATCTCATCATCAAGACCAGCAAGAAATCACTTGATTTAGGGAGTGTTACTCCATCCAAACCCCATTCTCCAAAGACTCCAAACCCTCCTACTCAAGATATCCCTCTATCAGAACAAAATACCCAGAAACATGTTGATACCCCTGCAGCCTCTTCGGGCAAGAAGACTAAAAATCTTATGGATAACTCTCCAATGCCCTCAACATCTATTGATCCTACACCCATGAAGTTACAAGAGGAAATTCAACAAGATTTCCCTGTAGTCCCTACAAATAGGAGAGGAGCCAATCGGTTCAAAGGAGGATCTTTTCGAAAAAGTACCCGGAATGCAAGTGGGAAGCCTAATGTAAAATACCCAAGCACTTTAGATCCTATCAAAGTATCTTTCGATCTTGAAAGCCCCCATAAAATACTTAGGGAAGTTTCTGCAGAATAATTGGAGCCTGATAGAGAAGAAAACTCTGAACCCATTCCCCCTCATAAACCCTCGGTTACTCCTACGTTATAGATACCTACACCAGATCCCAAAGCCAATAGACTCTCTACATCCTTCAAGGGATCCAATTCCTCTGCTGAGATATCTAATCCTACTCCAGTCATTGAAAAGTTACAACAAGAAAATGTTCAACTCCTGCAACAGTTGGAAGAGACGAAGACCATGGATAGGCATCTCCACCACGACAATGCAATATTACAAGCAAAGGTGAATTCCCTCCAATGATTGGTTGATCAAATGACCAATGACAATCTTAGCCTCCGTGCACAATTGAAACACTGCAAGAGGGCCAAGATAAAGTCTTCAGGGCAAGAAGATTCTAAAGCTAATCCATCCCCTTCTCAGCAAGTCTAGTCATATTGGGTAATTCATTTTTGTTTGCAGTGGGAACTGCAAATCCTTAAGCGTGGGGGTAATGTTGGGCTCGTGTTGGCTCGTGTTTTGGTTGTTTTGTGATGATGATTGAATCCTTTTTGTACCGGTATTATATGTGTTATTAACCACTTTGAAGAAGTTTTCGAAGGATTTTGTAACAATTCATCTTGGCTTTATAACAGGTATGCGCAATTGATTTTTTGCAATGGTTTTGAGTTATATTCAGTTTGATTTGATGATTATGAGGATCTAATGTGTGATCTTTGTGTCACAGGGTTTTGATATGCTTCTTTAGGGACAATCCATCAATCCATTGTTTAAAGTTTCTTAGGGTAAATAGTTCAAAGTTCTTTCATAGGGTTTTCTAATTAATAGTCTTTGCTTAAGTAGAATAATCCTTAGATAGACCATCTCCTTAGTTAGATCATACTTCCTCTAGATGTTCTGCCTTGGCACATACAGTGCTACAACTCTAAGTTTACTTACCCCGGGTTGACAAATTAATTGATGGATTTAGTGCATATAGAACAACCATCAGAAACTGCATCCAATTCAGAGGCTTTCACCTCAGCCACCAGCGAGTGCTTTGAGCAGCAATCAATAGTGTTATGCCAGGGGCTCTTATGGAAGTCACACCATTTCCCGACATCTTTATTTGTCTTTCTGGTGTCCTTCTTTGCTTGCGGCTTGGAGTGGTTGTCCCGATACTATCCATCCTTGCTCTGTCCTTTGTTCTGCGAGTTGGGGCCACCCTTTCCTTGCTTTTGCTGTGAAAGGTTCCCAGGCCCGAATTGTCGTATCTTTTGTTTGAGATTTTGCTCAATTTTGACAGAACATTGGTAGGCCACGACCAATTATGAGATGTCCAGAAACTCCATTTTGACCTAGATGTATCTATGCAGAACGTCGTGATACTTGAACACCAGATGTCACATAGAATCTTTGATACCGAGCTTGGTGCGCAAGGTATGGAAGATATTTGTGAACTCAAGCACTGCTTGGTCTCTCTCTTGTCACATTGTGGTCCATTTTGTGTATAGGTCATCATAACTTCTGACAAGGTAGTATTGTTCCTTAATAGCATCCTTGAAGGACTCCCAGGTGACCGCGACTATAAATAATGAGGGTTCCTATGTTTTCTTTTGCTCACAGAAAGTTTCCCACCAATATTTGACATGGGAACATCTTTGAGGAGTGCAAAAGTAATATTTTCTCTATTCGATAAGTTATGGACAAAGAAGTACCCTTCTAGTAGATTCAACCATTTGTCTACAACATCTGTGTCTATCTGACCTTCAAATATAGGAATATCAAAGTTTATTTGTACCTTAAAGGGGGCAGTGCCTCCATTTGAGGAAGATTTGTCGCCTGTTGGTAGTCGCCGAAGGATTTGCGCAAAACTATTCATCATCTCGTTCCTCTGTTGCATGAGGGATTCCTCGAGCAACATTTTGAAAGGATCTCATCTCCCATTGTCTTTCTTTTCTCCCGCCATGAGAGGTCACTTGGGAGTGCGAGAGATTTTGTACTTAAGAGAAACAATCTGGAGACCCAATTCTTTATACCCTGACCTCGTTGGGGACGTGAATTATGAACAAAAAGGAGAAGACTACAGCACTGGACAGGTTCGAGATATCCTACAGAAGTCCAATTCCAAATACAAGCAACACCATGATCAACACCCGATGCCACATAAGTTTCAGGTGGGTGACAAAGTTTGGATGCACTTGCAGAAAGAACACCTTACAAGGCCCCATCGGAAGCTTCGCCCACTCCATTATGGGCCATACACCATCACCAAGGTTGTGGGTTATAATTCTTATGAGATCAACATTCCTCCTTTCCTTGGCATGCACCCAGTGTTCAACGTGGATCTCCTTCGGCCTTATGTCCCACCATTATTAGACACCTCAGAGATAGCAGAACAGTTGACACCAACAGAGATAAACCTCAAATGCATACAATAGGCATCCAATGATCATATTGTTGACACACGGGTTAAGGGCACTCGCCAACAAAGGATCCATCTTTATCGAGTTTTCAAAGTAGGGCAGCTCCTGCACCAAGGCAAGTGGCTCACCCGAGGCCAAATTCAACAGAAATTTCCTCATTTGATGGGGGCACTCAACGCAATGGAGACCATTGCTTACTAAGAGGGGAGGATTGATTCAGATAGATGTCGGTGGCTTCCCACCTATTCCAACTGGCTCATTTTGGTAGTTTTCCAATTTGTAGTTTTTTCGTAATTTTTGAGTCCCTGACTTCTGGGGCCGTTTTTAGGGCTCGCCACAGATATTTTCTACACGTAGTCAAATTCTGATGGCAACATGTGTATTCCTTGAATAGACCTTTCCAACGAGCTATCATGTGCCTAAAACGGAGATCATAATCAAAAGTTACGACCCTGGGAAGTTGATGTACTAACTTACCCCAATGGGGCCCACATGACTTTTGGGGCTTCATCTCCTAGGGTTAGGCTTTTGGATGTCTAGGGTTTTTGACATTCCTGTTTATTGTAAAATGGCCTTGTGAGCCTCATTGTAGTCATCTTCTTGTGAATGAGCGCAGTCGTCACATCTCTTCTCAGAGATAAGCCATCACCATTCTAGCAAGCAGGTTTTCTGCTGCATTTTACAGTTTCAGTGTATTTCCTTGTTGAATAGAAACCGGTTTTACTATATATTTGTTATTCTGTGTTAAACATATTTTAATAATAATATGTATTCATTTCGTTCTTCTCATAAAATCTAGATCAATGTGCCATGGGATAGTCGTATCATCTTCTTCGAACTTAAAAAGCCCATATTTCTTTATTACTTTAGTCAAATTGGTAGTGGATTGAACAGGGACCTGATGGTTGTATATACTACCAATTACTGATGAAGCAGAAGCTTGGGAGGAGGGGGCACCTCCAGTTCCACTACCACTACCCGCAGATGTCATGTTGAAGGTAATATGTATAAGTGATGAATGTGAACTAGTAGAATCAGACAAAGTTCTCCTTAGAGCACTTTTTTGGGTTGACGGAATGATCTTCCTCCTTCCTATTTCAAAAATAGGAGTAGTTTCAAGGGACAATCCTCTTTGAGAGAGAGATGCGAGGATTTGAGGACATGAAAAAGAAAACCAAGGATTTAGGAAAAGAGAGATCACTATTGATTTTTGGGCTGCTTTTTCCTAGCTTCTTGGCATTCACGGATACTTATATCTCTTTCAACTACTTCCCATGAGTGTTCAAGTTCAGCACGAGTACTAGAAGTTTCTAAAATAGTGTTGAACATGGTCAAAGCCATGTTAGCTTGGTCGTTAAGACTGTTTCAAATATTGGGTTGTCTTGTAACATGTATTGTCATGGAAAAGAAATTAGTCAAGGAGTACTTAGACAAAACAGAAAAATTTGAAGATAATCGTGAATACAATTAACCAGAGAGATATGGAAGATCTCCCCAGTATGGTTGCCAAATAAATGTTGAGGAAAAGTTATGGAAAACCTTACTCAAGCGTTTTCAGATCTTGTCAGGCTAAGACAAGATAGTTGGGAATGTTACCCGGGTTTTATAGCCTAAAAAACAATCGCTTAATCCACAAGTATTAAGTACAAAGGATCAAGGCCGGTTTTATGTGTAAATATAAAAGTGTAAAAGAAACAAACTTAAGAAAAGTTACATGAATGTGGATAGAAATTATACAAATGTGTACATGGAGATAAAAGAAAAAGAATGAACCAAATCATTAAAACACATGTGTGAGACTGAAATAGTAATCTGATTTTTCATTTATTACATTCTGAGATAAAAAAAAAAAAAAAGTAAGTTCTATTTGCAAACCCCTACGAGGGTAGGGACCAAATTCAAATTTAGAAGCCTTCGATGGGAACCATACAAAAAAACTCTGACAACAAGAAGAAAATTGAAGCTAAATATTTGGATCAACTTGCCATAAAATGTTGTCACTTGACTCTGCAAGATATTTTTTATCAGTCATGAAATTCAATTCATGCACAAACAAAAATACACAAACTGCCAAAGATAAATCATACACCTTTAAAACAATATGTTGAAATGTGTGATTCAGTTTTTGAATCATGTTGCCTTCAGTAAGACCCTGGTGTCATCAAGAGGATTAAGCTTTCTAGTAAATTCAAAATGAATGGAAGTTGAAAGTATCTCACTAGAATAGAGAAAACCTTATGGTTGTAGTTCTCCTCCTATTCTCTCCCTTTGTCTCTTTACCTCATTGAGATTTTATTCCTTCTCGATAAGTTAGGGTAGTTCAACTACCTTTCTTTAGTTAAGTCAAATTAGCTTAACTAATTAGTTGAGACAAGTAATAATATTATATATAAATAAAGGTCTTAATTAATAATAACTAAATAGGTGGGACCCCTTTTGACTACCAATTATTATTTTTAATAATCATCAAACAATCAAATATAAAACTCAATCATTTGATTCCAATATATCCTCCTTGTAACTGTTGTTTTCATAATTATGATCAAATATTTTAAATATCAACAAAATATAATATGACCATATCCAAAAGTATCATATCCATGCTGTCCCAAAAAACTGCCCTAACATATGCTTGTTGTCCAAAACTTTGTCAAAGTAAAAATATTGTCTTTAACATAAAATAAATAAATAACATTAACTATTGTCAAAAACCATATTTATTGTGGGAGGCATTTGGCCTCTTTTAATTGATGTCCCCTTTTGAATTTTTTGTGGTATCCTTTGGCTAGTTGGAACCTTGAGGTTGAACTACACTGATAATATGAGAACAATCATCCTTAAGATGAAGGTGGGAAGACATGGATTTGGAAGATTCTTTGGATGAGCTAGAGGGAGTGGCTACTCCTTTTCCCTTGTCCTGCACAAGCTCGAGGACATTTGTTTTTAGCCTCTTACTAGCATGAGATAACTGCATAGGTGAGACAACATGATCAGCTTGGGAAATTTGATTCTTTGGTGGTAGAGGGGGTAATGGAAAAGAAGCAGTAGGCCAACCATGGTGATGAACAACAAGCTAGAGGAAAATCTCTTTCCAACCATCATTAGTGGGCATTTCTGTCTGCATTGATACATGAGGAGGGACTGAGATGTCGGAAAAGTTTTGATGTGCTTGGAAGGACGATCTTTCAGGTCGGGGGTGGAGGATCCCTTGGCCTACTAGGTTGAAGAACCTAGATTAGAAAAGATGATTCAATTCTTTTGGGTCAACATCAAAATATATGGAGAACCGAGGTCTTCTATGACCCCTCTACCAATCTCCCCTGCCTCTATTACCTATTCCATTACTGCCTCTGTTGAAAAATCTCATCCTAAAGCAACATTCCAATTAGTTATGAAAACTCTTAACAATCCATGCATTAACCCTACCTAAATAAAATCAAAGGTTGGCTTTATCATCCTCAACAGAAGCACATGCAATCAATCCATTCATCATATTACTCAAATCAATAATTAATTGCTATTGAGCATGGAATGATAGGGTTATTGGGAAGATGAAGGGTTGGTAATGAACGAAAAGTGGTAGCATGGATGGGGACCACCAACGGATATTGTTCAAGCAACATAGATGAAACTTCCATACCAAAACAATAGTTCCATTTCCAATTTAAACACCTGTCACTTCCTTCTCCTTTTTATTATTTATTTTGAAATGTCATTTACAATAACATATCAAGGAATTAAAATGAATCTGGGAGGATGGTGGGCTTGTAAGGAGCGAAAAATGGTATAATGAACGAGAAATGAAATGGACATTGTTCCATTAAATAAAATAACATTTGTTATTTTAAAATAACATACCCTTAATTACCAAAAACATTTTAAATTGTAGGCAATCTCAAAGTTAAAGCCACAACAACTTCTATATCAAACCCAAAGCAAAACTCAAGGACTATCAAACTTAGCCAGTCAATTCCCATCTTTCTTCTTCGAACAACAACACAATTTATACACAGACTGTCCATAATTCCAACTATTAACGATCATATACATAACACTTAGAGTAGACATGAGGCCGAGAAAAAGAACATGATATTGAACTTTAACATTTACATCAAACAAATTAATTTTTTGTACAATAGACTTGGTTCTAGACCCTTTATTTTATTAGCTAGTTGTTTTTTCTTTTCCCAAAAATCAAATGAATCCAAACATCACCGAACGAAAACAGCTATAACGAATTTCTTCCCACTCTACAATTTATTTATTTTATTTGTAGAGTTCTTTTTGTATGATGGAGCATCAACATAATTATTTCCATATATTAACATAAACCACATCAAGCATGCAATGGAGTGTAACAAGGCCAACAAATATTCAACTTACGAGGTTGGTATCTACTTCCAGTATTTTCTATGTGATAGGCCAGGTTCGAAACCCTGGTGTTCTTTTACTTTTATTCACTATAAAGTCTTCAAAATGACCAAAAGTCTTGTAGGTAATCAGCCAATGGACCAAAGAGATATGCAAGTAAAAAATATGTTCATTGTCGAGTTAACACATAACCAATTCAAAACCCGAGTTCAAGTTTACAACAGTCATGACAAGGAAGAGTAGTGTTTGAACAACCAGGTGGGTGGGATAACTCGGTAAGCGAGGTTTGTAACATGAAATCAAAACCTCCAACAAGGTTTGACACAGTCGCTTCCAAGGTTGGCCACGAGGTAAAACCCGACTTTGCATTCATTCAAACTATGAAATGGAAACTAAACAGGGAAACAACTTCTCATGAGTAGAGCAGGAGGTAACAATATTCCATCAAAGGAACCCAAAACTGGCCTTATAATTTGTTTACCATAAAAACCCTCTGAAATTCTATCTCGGGACATGGGTGATAATTAACAAAAATTTACATACCTCTATCAACAACAAGGAGCAATAACAACCAGTCATCCACCACAGGCGCAATCATAACCAAATACTTTCAACATGAAGGAGCATTTAAACAAATTCCAATTTGCAACATTCGAAATGCCAACCAATATCATTTGCACAGGCAAAATACACATCCAACCACCATATCTTTCAGAAAGCAAGCACTCTGCATACAAGTTCTAAGATCCAACAGAGATATTCTATCCAGAGCGAGGCTAGAATGATGAATGGAAAGGTGAGAGTCACTATACATGTGAGGAAAGCATCAAAAGGAACCAAGGACTACCACTATTCTCCAACGGTTGAGCGAAACAAAGGAAAACTAACCAGAGCAACCAAAATGTGCGATAAGGTGAGGGTGGTGAGATCAAGGTGGGTAAGAACAATGTGCAGTAAATGCATGCCGCTTCTCCACCCACTCATTAATTGCCATCAACCATAACTAGGGTGGAGTGCATCCAAACTTCATCATTTGCATTAATCAAGTTTAATTCAAATCCAACATGTCACTTTCTTTTTCCAAATTGAAACAAAACCCTCTATAGCATAGTTTTATACCAACATGAATTATACAATATGTTCCATATTTCTAACAAGTTCCACTTTGCAAGGATCGATTGACCTCGAACAATTGCATAAACCATAATTATTTTCCACATAATATAACCAATACCACAAATGAAATATACCATGAATGCAATATGTTATAATCAAAGTGAGTGTGTGTTGAAATCTGAATTTTAACCATATGCCAAAACAGATGTATAGCAGTTATAACCAAACTGCTTGTCACTTTCCTTTAACCTTTAAATTGCCAGCCCTTATCATCATTGATTGCATGTGAAACTTTGTTTGAATTCCTGTGTTTTCTCAAACTGTAATATGGTTTTTGAACTTGTCATGAATGCTATTCAGAGAAGCGTTTCTTTTTCACCGTGATCTACAAAGGGGTCCCACATATCTAGTAAATTATTAAGTATATGTATATAAATAAATAGGCATTGCAACCCAATTGTAGGCAGGGGTTTTATGTTGCGCTCATGTGTGTCAACACCACCAAGTCCTTAAGGAGGATTCCTAGGTCGCAAAAGATATGGTTCTTTGTAGGGAGAATCGGGATGAGAGGGTCGAAAGCCCTCCTTGGACTATGAAAGAAAGGGATCAGATTCCCCAGAGAGGTGAATAGTGAAGGAACCCCCTTCCTTCACCCTTGGTGCTCGACTCATCGATACAACCCTGAAACAGAGCCTGAGGAAAGATCCATCACACGAAGAATAGACACTATTTGTATGTCTACATGAAGTTGAAAGGGGAGAAAGGCATTGAGAGTGTATGGACTTACTCGAGGCATGAGTAGGTGATGAACCCTTACACCACAATGCCTCCAACCTTCACAATTGCAACAATGTGAGATCCAAATCATCCTTGAAAAAATTTGGTTGAGTTTGTACATCCTCCCATCATTGAGATATTATGATCAATAGGATGGAAATATCTCATCTCAAAAGGTCTTGAATTTTTTTTTACAAGTCTGGAAATTGTGTAGACCGTTTTTCCTCCCCTTATCCCTCCTTCATCTTCCTGTGTAATCTTAAATCGTCCTGGGAGAGAAGGGTTTGAAACCCTTTCATCTAAAGCCACTACCTCTTTCCCCATAAATTTTCTTTGAAAAATTATCTCATAGTCAGACAAAACATGCCCTAACTTATGGCACGGAGCACACCTGAAAGGAATGTTGATATAGTCTAGAACCTGAGTGTAAGTTCTATCCCCCACCACCGATATTATTGACTCAAATAAACCTTGATAAGGGTCTAATTCGACCATAAATTGAGTGACCGAATGGAAGCAACATGCCTTGTAGCTATCATTTATTGTGATTAACTTACTTAGGCCCTCTTCGATATCTCTTAGGCCAAAATCTGTCTAGAACTCTAAAGGAAGATCTGGTAATTTAATCCAAATGGGTGAACTAGTGAATATTTCCTCCCAAGGGATGCTATGGTTTGATACTCAATAAGCTTTTATTCCAAAACCAATATCTAACAAGTTTCTTCCACGCATCATCTTGGGATCTAAATATAAATAATATTTTTCCTCTAGACAGAAAATGAGTAATCGGGCCATAACTCAGAAACAAATCCCATTCTTTTTTCATCCATACATTTAGGTTCGCCATGGATACCCTCCTGCCACTAAATTTCCCAACCTCCAAAAGAACCCTTTGTTAACCACCAAAAGAACCCTGATTTTTTATGACTTGACAAATCCATTCAAACTGCACAGGAATTAAAAGAATTGTTGAATCCATTAAGGTATGATTGCTTATGGGTATCACATGATTTACAGTCATGATAATTTATAGATTTTTAAGTTATTAGACCTTTCCCTTTAGCTTGTGTTGAGGCCACAACAACCCCCCTTTAGTTTTTCTTTTACAAGCGAAAGGAAAGCCCCCCCCCCTACTAAAATATGAATTCTAATGCCTAATCCTCTACTCCTTAAACCTAATGCTAATTCTTTGTCTACCATGAGGGAGTTGGGGGATATGATTGATGATTGCCTTGAATGAGTTTGTTGTTGAGGATTTTCTGAATGGATAACTCAAATTCCACATTCTCTTGCTTACATGTTGTGCTTAATGTCTTCATCTTTATGCTTTCACATGTTGATCGTAGTCTTTTGTTTCAAACTCTAAGTTTGAATTGCAAAATCACTATCCTTCTCTTGAGTTGAGACTTGGCACATGTTGTTTTCAAGACAACTATTTACACTCGCCCATGATTATTGTTGAAGAAGCCCAACACTCATTTATAATTTGGCTTGAAGGCAGGTAATATAATGTTTACAATGTATTGGCAATTGTATTTTTAATCACGTAATTGATCTCATAATTTATGTGGTTGCAAGAGCAGGTTCACAGGGCCACTTCATTTACATGACCGCTCCAGCCTTGAGATGCATGCAGGGGAATCCCTTGATCCTTATCCAAAATCTTGACCTTGATCTTTATCGGGCTTCCCCTTATCGAGAAGCGGATTACCTTGGGTTATAGTTGCCCTGAGGTTTGAAGCTCCCAAGGCTATCGAATCCACCTTTCCCACAAGCTTGTCCCCAAGTCTCTTCAGATTGATCTCTATCAAGTTCCTTATTCAATCTTCCCTCTCGCCAAAACCCACACCAAAATCCCATTGAGCTTCCCAATTGTAGGACCTTCTTGTGTCATCGCCCAATGCTCGCTCTCTATATGTTGTAATCAATATCACGCATTGTGGCCTAACGTAAGAACCTACTCCTTAATCTGGTCATACTCTATATCTTTGTGATCTTAGCCGGTTTTCCCTCAGAGATGTTCAGTTTGACTAAATTGACATATGCCATGCGTCAGTTTGGCGTCAATCTCCTTTCATCATCTGATTCACTATTTGTGGCATTGATTCATTGTATCATGTGTCATCTTCTTCCCCTTGGTCGCTTTCCATTCGTCGCATCTAAATCTAAGTGTTTTTGATCGCCATACAAACTAGCTACCTGCCTTGATGCCCGGTTACTTGAAACCTACCTGGTAAACCTTGGTATTAATTATGGGCCCCTAGGTACAGAACCATGACCGGTGGAACTATGATAGGCATGGAATCCTAACTAGTGTGTAATTTCACCTTATTTTCCTAATTTGTATTTTTATTTATTTTTGGATATATTTTGTATAACTTTTTATTTTTATTTTTATTTTTTATTTTTTTGTTTATTTCTTTTTTTTTATTTTTTATTTTTGTAATTATTCATTTTTATTTTACCATTGGTTTTGCAAAATCACATGGTTTGATTGCACATGGTATTTGCCCATGGTTTTTCCACATGGTTTTATGTAAAGTTACATTGAATATTTGTTTTTACATAAGGTATTTTACATGGGTCAAATTTGTTTTACATGAATAAATTATTTGTTACATGTGGTGTTTACCATAAAACTTAATGTATAATATGTATATCCTTATTTTTCTCATATCTCGGTAAAATTAGAAACATTTGACTTTATATATATATATATATATATATATATATATATATATATAATTTTATTTTTAGTTCGTTTTAATTTTCATTTTAATTTTGTTTTCCCTTTTACCCCCTAAGTCCTAGGTTGTACATTCGCATTTAATTTAGTTTTTTATTTTAATTTCGTTTAGTTTCTGTTATGGACCTAACCCCTTACGTAGGTAGAACAATCTATTCTGATGTAATAAAGGTCAATATTAATAAGGCCTGGCAATAAGGTAGAATAAATTGAATGTAAGAAGACCTAATAGAAGCTTCTGCTTCCAGAAGGATCTTCCTCTAGATGGTTCTCTTAATAGACATATTTAGTATAAATAGGAGTCGAGAGTATGAGAACCCTAGCTTGGATATTATTGTAATAGAGCTCTGCTCGACTGGAGGTTGCCCCCTCGAAGAGGTCCGTGAACATTGCTCTCAGTAATCAAAGTGCTCTTTCTAGTGTTATTATGTTATCATTTCAGTATTATTGTGGTGTTATTCTGGTTATATTGTCGTTCATCTACCATTTCTTGCATTTTATTTCTATTCTGCATACTTTTTATATCTGGAATATTACAAGTGGTATCAGAGCACTTTCCTTGGCAGAAAATTGTGGGTTAATTTTTTTTCAGGGTAGAGACGTATTCCGACATCTTTAAGCCACAGAGATCTGCCATTACGCGCATAAAACCGCAGTTGAGGGATTCATACACGCAGGAAATACAAGTGGTTCTTAAGCGCACATCTGTTGGCCACCCTTGAAACCCCTATTGGTACCCCTTCGAGTGGTAGCGCATCAGACAACACGTGTACGGATCGACCTAGATTTCCTGAAGCCCTCTTTAGATAAACCTATCGACCGCCTGACTGCTATAGTGCCACCGAGAACAGCACTCG
>JASDQU010737733.1:268642-306162 GCA_032191745.1 Picea mariana | reverse complement strand
TCTGATTCTAAAGGTGCATCAGATATCAAAACCATTGAAGATTGCATCTTGCACCTGGCAACTCCACCATCAAAGACTCCACTGGGGAGGATCCTATTGACAGAAAAATGACAATACCGAAGGGAAAGACCAGGTATCAGTCTATGAGTTTTCTTCATGAAGTCTTGTTCTTCTTTATCAGCTCATTTCTCTCTTTCCCTTCACACATAAAGAGGATTATACTCTGCTTTGTATATTCAGATGAAAACAAGCCTTCCTTCATTCATCCATCCTTGGAAGAAAAAGAAATGTCCTCTTCTTATGTTGTAGATGTCGATCTTATGTCTGCACCTCAGCATATTCATAAAAGTGAGATCTGTATTGCATCGCCTCTTAAAATTGATCACCCTTGTAGCCTTGAGGAGGTTGAAAATAATTCACAGTCTTCTCAAATCTCATTACCCTCCTTTATTCCTACTGAGCCTTGTTATCAACTCGTTAATCCTCATGATCAGCCCACTACTTTTCAAATTAAAATCAGAAATAAGTTGTTTAAACCTCTGAGGCTACCATATCGCCTTAACCCTTATCCTCTTGATTCCTTTGAGTATCTTCCTCGTTTTTTTAGGGAGGATCATGTTACAACTGAGAGGCACTTGGGGGCCTTTGAGAACTTTATTGATCAGTTTGAGATCATTCATTATGATGTTACCATGCGGTTGTTCTCACATTCCCTATATGGAGATGTTGTTGTGTGGTTTAGATGTCTGGAGGTCAGTTCTATTGGTTCCTGGACCGAGCTATACCATGTTTTTTTAAAGTGTTGGGGTGAGAAAAAATCCCTTGATCAATACTAGTTTGAGTTTAATACCTTGAGGAGAGGGGAAGATGAAGCATTGGGTGTCTTCAACATGAGGTTTTACAGTGTTTATCATAGTATGCCTATGGAGATTAGACCCACAGAGACTGTTGCCATGGTGTACTATGACATGGCTCAGCATCCAGAGCTTGTCCGTCTCCTGAGAGAAAGGAAATATTCATCGTTAAGAAATCTATTTGAAGATGTTGTAGAGGTCGAAGAGAACATCAAGGCCAGCAAAGGATTTCATAGGCAGGCATATCTCGAAAATTTGCATGTACATGAGCAAGAATATTGTCAATCTATTTTAGATTATGAGCAAGAAGATAGTGAATATGAATCAGATCTGAAACAACAACAAGGAAGTAGGTATGATTCATAGTTGGAATCAAGTTCTTCAACATTTGCAGATTTTTCTATGGGAAGGAATGCATATCAATCTTATGATCAATTTTCAAGACATTTTGAGCATGTAGCGGTGGTTGATTGCATAGATAATTGTATGTTCTTGGCTGGTCATAGTTATGATGTTCTAAATCTTGTTGCACCTTTATCTTGTGACAATTCTTATGAAGAAGAGACGGCAATAGTTGATGATCAAGAGTTGGTTTCAAAAGAACAAGGAGGGCATTTATTTGCAAACAGAGATAATTTTACAGAGGAGCAGCTTGGTCTTCTAAAGAAGCCGGGATTATGTCACATTATTCATTATCCTATGGCCATATACATGGAGTCATACATTTCATATTTTCTGAAATTTTCAAATTGCATTACTTCACCAATACTCACAGGTGAGTATGGTGTTATGAAAGGTTTCCAAGACCACACTATAGATCCTTTTCCTTTATTAATTAAGGAAAATAATTGAGTTTAAATCAGTTATCCTAGACTCGCAGAAAACATAGAGCAGTGTGTAAAGGAGGAGCTTAGTGGGCAATTTATCTCCTTTCCAGAACCTGTAATTGAGCAGGTATCACCTGGTATCAGCCAGCCTGCATCATTTCTCCACCCACCTATGCACTCTAAGAACATCACACGATGGGTGAGCCGCAATAAAGAATGAGAGCTAATTTGTTACTAGTTGAGCTCCCCTGATTATAAATTTTGTGACCCTGTAGGATTATATATGGAGTTGTGTTTCCCAAAAGAATTTGAGCCTACAGATTTATTCACCTTATCATCATTTGGGGGTATATTCAGTGTTCCAATCCATGTCCTCATTTTACTAGCACACTTCTTTAGCCTTTTGTGGATTATCTGTAGTAAAGAAAAGGATCATATTACCAGACAGTCTGGGTGGCTATGGTGAAATTTTTATTTCACGTAGCGCTTTGTAAAAATAAATTAGCTTAGGTTTTTGTACATAAATAAGCTATATCAGGAGCATATGTGTTTTCTTTATGTCTGTAAGAAGAATAGTGTGTGGGTCGGCCTGGATTCTTGAGCAGGATGTTTTTGAGCATGACTCCATAGCCCAATACTAAGGCACTGAAACTACAAAAAGAGTTCTTAGAGCCTCGCAGTGAGGATTCTATCCCCCATGGAGCATAATGTTAACACATATCCGCATTCTTCCGCCTTAGCTCCTGCATGTTGANGTGTATTCTCAGTCATCATTTTTTCACTACAGCCTCCCGCCTGGTCGCCATCCAATCAACTTTCATGTCATTTGCACCAGATCCTTGTCAGCATCCAACGCAGATCCAGATGGCCAAGATCAAGGTAAGGTCGTCACGTTTCCAGGTGTCGAGTTGACTCAGGCCTATCTGGACCTTGAGAAAGATAGTTAATAAAGTTGGGGAGCAGTGGTTGAACATTTTTTGCCCCATAAATGGAAAGCTCAAAAGGGCTGTTAGCAAGTTAGCTCGTCTGCAGGTCCCTCTTGAAAACTGAAAATCAGCAGGAGTCGTCTGATTCAGAGGGACGCGTGGTACCAGATCCAAGGATTCGCAGTTTCACAAATCGAAGGTTTTAGCATGGATTCATTTGGATATTTTGAATGGTCGATGGTTAAGCTAGGCTACTGATTGTAAAAAAAAATATGAAGCTCTGGTTGTGTATTTTGATTTGAGACTGTTAGATTAATAGAAGTCAGCTTCTTTCCATCTCTTTGTTCAGCTGTGTTGAAACACTCGGGTATGGATGATCCAGCCAAGGATTCTTATGATGTTGTAATGTAGGTTTGATTATATCTGCATCGTGATCGGTTTTACTCAGTTCGTTGTGTTGTCTTTTCCCTCTTACACTAGATGGCTCGGACATGGAAGATCTAGTCGAGTCATTGTAGTTTCAGGATGATGGAGGTTTGATCATTCTGTTGTTGCAGTTGTGTCATTTGGTCATATTGCAGTGTCTGAAGCTTGAGATCAAGAGTGATCTTGAGTCTGAGCTTTTCTTCTCCGAGCTACTGGAAGGACTGATGCCCATAACAGTCTCGTTCACCTTTCTCATAAAGTCTTCCCTCTGCTTACATTTAAACTCATTTTCCTGACTGAAGTTAGTTGTGGCCCTCACTTCCCTGTGCATTTCTGGCCTATTTTTCTGAGTTAAAACGATATCATCTTGAGTATGTGCCCATTTGAGCTCGTAAAAAACCAACATGTGAGATATAAAACTCTAATGGGTACTGGGCTTACTCTCTCTGCAATCGGAGAGTGACTTCTAGTGCTAACAAATACCATGTTGATTTTTCAATAAGCTTGGCTTAAGCATGAACTTCATTCCATTTTAGCATTTTACTTAAACCATAGACAATTTGTTGCGGCAACCAAGATCACAAGAAGAAACACCATGCATAAGTACACAAGAAGTATCATGGGAAACCCTTCTCAACAAGGGAAGAAAACCCAGCCAATCCTTTTTTATATTCTTCAAGAGAAATACCTCCACCACCATAAACACTTAGCACACAAAAGGGTGCTCACAACCCCTATAAACCTAGCACCCAAGAGAGGTGTGAACTTTTCCCAAGAACAAGTGTTTGCTGAAATTTCCAAAATTACACTTGTGATTATTATTCCTCAATGGGGAATTTACCTTTATTTATATTAGACTGAACCTTTCAACAGAAGTGTCTATTGGTACAACAGGTCCAACCTCAATAACATATAATATAATTAATAATTACCATATTAATTATCTTTTACATTAATTATATTTTACATTAAGGTGGGGATGACCTCCCTTTACATAACAATTAGGGTTACAGGTAAGTTTGACTCTTAAACAATATAGAAAGTGATCTCATACACCTACTAGTGCTCAGCCACTAGGGGCACATCCATCTGTGCTCAACCACAAGGATGTCTCTCTATCTCATTGCGTCTCAAAAGAGAACCACACTCACTAGTGCTCAGCCACTAAGATCATGTTCACTTGTGTTCATCCACAGGCACGTCCAACTCAAAAGATATTTTTTCTCACTGCGTTACATAGGAGGGTCATCTAGATTTCATCATCTCAACTCTCTTCTCAGAGGAGGCTAATACATCATTTCATTTATGTCTCAAAATGATGCACCCAACTCATGGGATTTCACATGTTCACATGTGCTTAGCCACAGGCACATCCAACTCAACATATCTTCTTTCTCACTGCGTTACACAAGAGAATCATCTAGAGTTCATCTCAACTCTCTGTAAGGAGGAGGCCAACACAACATTCCAGTTATGTCTCATATAGGAATGACACACCCAACTCAGGGGCTCTCCCTTGGGTCTGTGTCCTAGAGGATGTCTCATGCAGATGTAATCATCAACAGTCCTTTGCATCTAAAAGTATTCCATGGTTCACACAAGAATTGTGATACCTTCTCTACTAAATTATACAAACACTCTCTTTCTCATGGGAATATGTATAGGAATTTACATCTAAATAGGAAACATTACCATCCCAATCACTCATATAAGATGGCATACATAAGGGTAAATCAATTTTATTGTGGTAGGGTGTGACATTTCCTGTTACAAGGGTTCATAAGCATGCATAACTAGAATCCTATTTAATATCCATCAAGTTACTCAAATTGTTGGTAATAGTCCCAATTCACCTAATATTCATAAATAAGGATCACAAGGGTAGGCTTATAACTTAAATATGAAATTTACCATGGCAAGTAGATTACCCGTTCCATTTAAGCATACAATATTTCTCCAATATATAATCTCAATCTACAACATTGTCTTTACTTATATAGAGATTGCAAAGGGAGAGACATTCTCACAACCAATTTCACTAACAGTAATTGTCTCAGACATTTAATAACCAAGACTTGTATTAGCTGCAACTTACAATTGTCCACTTAATGGAGCAAAGCATAACATATAGAATGCTAACTATTACACAGACACACCTTTATCATGCCAACTAATTTATTACTCAGCTATAGCTTTTACGCTACATCTCATAACAAACACAGTCTACATTATCTGAGTGTTGTAACATGACTTCTTAGGAATGGAATCATCCCTCTAATCATTCATTCCAAATGAAAGTACAATTTTCACGTATACACTTATTCTTTCATGCAGTTCCAAAATTGATGACACATCTTATCAAATTCAAGAATACATTCATAATTCAACTTGACTGTAAGTAAATTTCAATGCAAAATCAGAACACTTATCTAAACATGAGCTTCCCATCAAACTGATTAAGGGTGAGTGATTTTCCATCCAACTATAGTTTCAGCTACACTTGATATTTATACAAATCGCCACCCCCTAGCAAGAAAATGATACCACAAGGATGAAAGTAGGAAAATCTTGGAAATTAAGGGTAAGTGGAAAACTCTTCAAGGGTTAAATCTCATAGGAAATCTCCTCACCGGCTCTCAATACCCTCAAAATTCTAGGCACCCCTTATGTTGGCTCAGCACTACACAAGAGAAAGCTTCCCCTTCATTGTTTCATAGTCCCTTAGTGAACTCCTTCAATGTTTCTCATGCACCCAGCGAGGCTCGAATTCATTGTCCTGCATTCCAACAATTCTGTAGAACTTCCCATATGAATTTTAGAGTTCGAATCAAGGGAATTTTAATTTGTTAACTCTTGATTCAACCTAACTCGCATTCATCTCTCAGTCCCTTCTCCTTTGCATCTCGAAGTCTCTTCCATTCCTCCCCCTATGTAATTCTAGGGGTCATCCATCATTTCAATTGATGTACTTTTCTGTCCCATGCATTTTTTGTTGAGGAGACTTCCTCAACTACCACCCTAGGCTCAATAACTACTGGGAGGGGACACTTCAACCAACCTTTTGCATTCAATGCTTTGAGCTAGACGAAAAAAATGAGTGGGACATTTTCAAATTCAAACATCAACAAAAATGGTTTTGGCAAGGGTTGCTTGGAATTATTTACAAGGTGAACCCCAAAATCCCCCTCATTGTTCCCTACTCATGGTATCATGGTCCCTATAGGCACTCATGCCTGATTTAGTGTTATAACCCTAATTTGCACCATGCATGCTTACCTGACATCAGGCCATCTCAGATTCCTTCTTTGCCAAAACACTACTGAACAACTCTTCTAAAAACTCCATTTTTAAAAGTCCACACTAGCTGACCCACCACAGCCCACATGGATCTATAGTGTCCACGCTAGCTGGCCCACTACAGCCCACGTGGACCTTCAGAAGCACGAAAAAATGAAATTTGTCGATGAAACACACAGCTTTGGGTGATTTAACTGAACCTTCCAGCCATGCATGGTCAAGGGTTCGTCCAAATACCTAGCTTCTTCTAGCCTATAAAAGAAGGGTTAGGGGTCCCATTTGGAAGAGGAGAAGACGAGTAAAGAAACTCTACCCAATTGCACATTCACATTGTCCCAACCCTTTAGCCATCCTTGTGCATAGAGAGATACAAAGAAAAGAAGTTGGAGGACATTTGAAGAGGAGCCCAGGATCAAGTTCATGGAGCAGTGGTCAGTCTCGACATTGTAAGTTGATTCATTAAAGTTAATAATAAAGAAATGTTTTTCCCGTCCCACTATATGAGTTCTTCATAGTTTAGTGAATATATGTTTGAATCTCTAACCCATTAATCTATAGAACAAATGCATGCAGAGTTTGTTGCTTGTTTTGTACGCAGGTCAGCCTTGGGAGGATAGCTGCTAACAAGTGATCAAGCATGAAGAAGGATCGACATCAAACGTCGAGAACAAGGTATGTTCGTTTAACCATGTATTTGCTTGAAAGAAATGGGGATTAAGTCTGGGACGATGGTAGAAAGTAGGATTCTTTCGGTCTTATCGGCATGCATAATATAACCCTAAATGCTAGTCCGTAGGGGGATTTCCCACCACAACATTCAGTTGTTTGGAATTTTTATTAATTAAACAAAATACATATACAATGTTTTTTTATTTATCTAGTTCAACTTGGCATGGTAATGAAATATTCATGCCAAAATAAGATGACACGAAACATAATAATTACATCTTAAACAAGGAGTCAAAATGGGTATGTTACATTAGTTGGTTGGGAAGTATAAAAATATATAGTTTGGGCAACCAAATTTGTAGAGGAAGGTAGTTGAACTATAGGGAGCTACACTAGTAAACCAAATAAAACATAATCAAAGGTATTCTTCATCACTCCATAATTATTGTTATCAATTGCTAAATTGTATTATAAATTGTTCTAGGAATTTATTTATGCTATGCTTGATAGTTATGTATAAATGTTTAAATTCTCCTACTTAAATTATATTTACATATCTTCCATAGTTATGTATGAATGTTTAAATTCTCCTACTTAAATTACATTTACATATCTTTTTACAATAACATATTAGAAAAACAAATAAATATATTTTAAAGAATAGATTAATACTATACAAAAATTCATTCCATTTCTCATTCTAAAATGTTACAAAATAGATAAAACTCTCATAAAATAAGTAGTTAATTTACAACACCCATTAAATAGTTTGGATACTTAAAAATGTTACACATACATAATATGCACATATGTAATATGTAATTGACAATCCACTTCAAATAATGGAAGGAATGACGATCACTTAATCCATAGAGTACACATATAATTTCATCTAAATATTTAAATATATAACCAATTACAATATATTCATGCATTCCATATTTATAACATCTCATTATTGTCCTCAATTTTGATTTTAGTATTACAAATAATAATATATAATAATCTCATGAAATTAATTTTCTCCATAAATTTAATAAACTTATTGATTTTCATCTTTGCTATATATGTGTACTCCAAGTAAAGAATACAAAGTTCTATCCTACAATATAAACTAAAAGGCGATGCTCTATAATGAAAAGTCATGTACAAGGGAGAAAAAAAAAATTTGCATAAGCATATATATCTATTCCTAAAATGTCAACAAGAAGGTGATGCTCAATGATCTATAATGTTTGGGCACGCTAAAGAAACATAAAAAGTCAGGAAGAAAAAAAAAAAAATTGCATAAGCATACATGTATTCTTAAAATATCAACAAGAAGGATATGCTCAATTATCTATAATGTTTGGGCATGCTACAGAAACATAAGAGAATATAAATTGCAAAAGCATTTATATAATACAATTAAGTTTCAAAACTTATATATAGCTTAGAGAAATTTTTAAATAGAGAAATTTTTAAATATTTTTTGTTATTTTGAAAACTCAATAATATATATTTATTAAGCATTTAACATATCACTTGTATTAATTAATTTTTTTAATTTTTTTTTAAGAAAGATAACAATTATTAACCCAATTTACATACATTATTCTTTATATAAACACTTGTTACATTTAGAGGAATCTAAACTTGAAATGAAATTCAAATAAAAATAATATATTACAATTTACATACATTATCTTTTATATAAACACTTATGTTACATTTAAAGGAATCTAAACTTGAAATGAAATTCAAATAAAAATAATATATTAAAGTAAGAGGACAATTCTAACCTACAATTAAAAATATATATATATACAATTTAGCAATTCTAACATACAATTAAGAAAATAAATATACAATTTAGCAAATGAAAGAAAAAAATTATCCTTTATATAAACTCTAAACTTGAAATGAAAATAAATATACAATTTAGCAACCCTAACATACAATTAAGAAAATAAATATACAATTTAGCAAAAGAAAGAAAGAGATCAGAACAAAGAATGAAGCAATCAGAAATAGAGGAGTGTGAGATAACATAATGTCATTATCTTCACTTAACCAATATATCACTGTGTTTGCGAAATGTTATATGTAAATCTTATGAATAAGCCGCTACCAGACTGTCTTTCCATTGTATTATGAAAATAAATCAAATCATAGCACTGATGATCTATCTGATTATGTTTTCAGGCATAATAATGCTTCCAACTCTCGATTTCTTTGCTCCAGTTGCTGTATACGCTTCTTCAGATGAATCACGTAATCTTTTGTGTTTTCAAGCACTGTAACTCTGCTTGCATTCTATCTCGCACAGCAATTAACAATGAACAATTACAGCCACAAACCAGTCAGTCACGGTAACAAGATTTCAAGGAGGGCAAAAAGAAAACCGTGACACAAAAACATTACCTTCGGATTTACAGGCACTACAGCCCGTAAAGCAGAGAATACATCGCCCATCTGTGCTCGCCTCTTGCGTTCAGCTACAACATGGTGAATAGCAAGCTTGTTGTAATTATTACTGGGAACGGCCCCAGAAGATTCCTCGTTAGATCTCAATGGTCCAAGAATTTTATGGTTCTTGATGACATTCAAGAAACGGAAACAACGCTTCTGCAAAGACGAGTAGTTCTGGGGCTTGCAGAAACGTGGTAAAACAGGGTTTACAGACTTCCATCCCACAAACGAGCTGTTTTTTTTATGATTAAAAGAGAACCCTAATCGATTCCAATTACCGTTGATCTCTTCAGCGGGCCCTGAAATAATGGATTCCTCCAGTTGAACTGCGGGCTGCGAATTACCAATACCCATCTGACTGTGTATAAGGAGATCCGAGGAGGCGAGATCGTTAGATGGCGGAGGTAAACAAGAGCAAAGATAATCGGCAGTAGCAGATTCAGATGAATCTGCTTGCCCGTGATCGGTCAAGGGGTCGATGAAATCAAGTTCACAAACGTCGTAATCATCAATTGTGCTGTGATCTAATAACAAATTGGGAGAAGACGGTGGAGAGCACATGCTATCTACAAGCTCAGGAAGTTGCAGGAGGGAAAAACTAAATGGTCTGTACTCTGCAGTATTATTTACCCTAATCCTATCTGCACTATTTGCAAACTAATCAGATCAGATCAGGTCCAGGTTTATCACACCATACACCATGAGCATGCCCAGAGAGAAAATTTATACTGAATTGTTTACATGCAACAGACTGTAATTAGGTTAACTAATTCTGATTGCACGAAAGATAGGACTTACATGTGGGGTGGGCGAGACGCAAAGCTGTCAGCCACTGCATTATTGCCAATCAGCAAATACCCATGAAGAACGATTGCAATAAAACATAGACAAACTGTTAAACCTGCAACTGACAGACAAATATCGGATTACCAAAATCTTCGAATGTGAACAACCATTGGTCAGTATTGAATGTTCCAGAGAAAAACAAATAATTCATGAGATATTTATAATAATAGAGAAGAGCAAGAAAGATTTGCAACGTGCTTATATTATAAAAGATGTAGGGTACATTTCTGTCAATTTTTTCAAAGTTGAACGTGACATTGATTTGAGCCCATGGACCGACACATTTAGATTCGATTAAAATTAGGCATTTTTAGATTAAGGACATTTTCTTAATCCAAAGTTTAAGAGAACATGGCTTTCCCTATGTGGTAAAAACACACATGTGAAAATGAAGGTCAAGCTTTTGAAAATAAAGTAATCAATTGTAAGATTTATTTACATAGATATAAATTTTTTAAATAAATATAGGTTAAGTTTTATAAATATATTGTATAATTTTTAAATATATTGAAAATAAAAAAAAATTATAAAAATGAAATTCATTTTTTTATTTAATTGTAATTTATTTATATCAATATAAATTTTCCAAATATATTACTAATAAATAGATGTGTAAACTTCGAAATCAAATTGCTAATAATGAAGTGAAGTTAATTTATTTGTATAAATATAAACTTTATAAATATATTAATAATGAGTAGGCTTGAAATTTTTAAATTTATTAATATTTAAATCTATTAATAATGAGTAGATCTGTAAACTTTGAAGACAAGTTGATAAAGATAATAATGAAGTTGATTGATGGCGTCCCCCAGGCACCCACCTCAGCAAGTCCCGTGCCTGACCTTCCGGTCTTAAGGATCGTTCTAAATTGCCCTCGAGTCGAAGTGGCTCCTTTGATTCTCCCCTAGAATCCTTATTAAGATTTGACCCACAAGTCTTTTTCGTCACCTTACAGCCTTTAGGTCTGGTCCCTTCTCCGTTCACCACAGAAAGTCACAATCGAGTTTCGGGGTTTCGAGTGTCAATATGTATTGGGTCTCTTGTCCACGGGATTCCCGATTTCCCGACTTCCCGACAATTGACTTTTCCTTTCGGGGAATTTCCCGAAGGCTTCGATCTCGGCCACGCATCCTCTAAGATGGGCGGTCCTCGCTGCTCCTCGCTATTTCGCGATTCGCAATTTCAAATGCTCTGGTTGCCTTGTCTTCAAGATTCGCGAGACGTCGAATCCCGATATGCCGATTTGGCTTCCTTGTCGGGATTTCTGACACGCGTCCCAACTGATGGATGGCTCCGATCGTCTACAGGGTTTTCAACATGGATTTTCTCGATCCTTTGCCCTCAGCACCTCCGATTTGCCGAATCCCGAAACTCTGATGGAGTCTTCCCCTTTCGGGACTTTTCTCGAGATCTTAGATCTTCACCAAGTGTCCTCTAGAGATGAACAACCCTGATTTGTTCTAAGGGTCTCTGCGACTTCAAATTCCCGATGACTCATTCTTACGAGATGATGTCAGCTGGGTCCCACACGGGGTTCCTTTTTTTTGGAAAATCGGACTTCGCGATTTTGAAATGCAAGTTTTCCTCATCTCCAGAACTCACGAAATGTCGATCCCCGACTCTCTTCTGATTTCTGACACGCGTCCCAAGTGGATGGACGATTCAGATTGACCCTCGGGGTTTCGCCAACTGCCAAACCAAAACCCTTACCTATGTGAGTCCCGATGGTCGAAATGTCGATGGGCTCCCAATGATTGCCACCTGTCTCCTCAAGATGGACGGCTCAGATTGATTCCGGGATTTTCACTCTGAAAATTCCCGATCACTCGTCCTCGTGACTCCCGATTTTGCGAATGCCGAAGTTCTGATGGCCACGCTTCTCGTCGGAACTTTCCTCCTCCCGTTCACGAAGCTTAAACCTCGTGCAACTCCTGGTCAATCCAGCGGCTGACGGGTATTTCCGTGAAGATACTACGGTCCACAATCTCCTGAGCTTAAACTCTGGACGCAGCCGTAACCTCCTCGCTTCTCTGGTAGATCTGATGGCTAGCGAGATTTCGCTAATCCTCTCCACAAATTTCTGACCATCGATTTCTTCCCCTTTGATGATTTCTATGAAGGAAAACCAAGAACTCTTCCCTGGACTTGTCCGCTTGCGCTACAAACTTCCGGTGCCCCTCAATGTTTTCAAAGGCTTTACTCCTCCTGAGCTTCTCACAACTTCGAGCCTCCAAGAGGGTCCTTGCACGCACTCCTTGCGGAAATCTTCAGATACTTTCAAAATATCTGCGAACTCTTCGACTCTGCGCACACCTGCAGCAGCAGTCTTTCGATATTTTGTTCAGGTTCGCAACCCTGAGACTCTCCTTGGCCTGCGCACTCCTTGCACGACACCTGTGCCCTACTGCACTCTGAGGGAATGAGAACAACTGCTACCTCTCCTGAGCTTTCAGAGACAACCCTCTGAACTCCTTGTCGACGCACTCCCTGCGGACAATTCAACTGCACTCCTTGCAGAAATCTTGCTAAGACAGAGAAACAATTGAAACTCATTTCTTCTTCCTTCCAGACTTCAAACTCAAACCATGAAATCACATACACAGCATATAAAAGCAAATGTATACCAGGAAGCAAACATTCATGAGCATATCAATCAGCATCAATACACAGAGAACAAACACAAAACCATGAATTTGAATCAATCTCTTTCTATTAATCCAAATATTAATACATGGGTGTTCTTACATAGCTCTCTACTTCTCTTCTATGCTCCAATGCTTCTAGCTATGTTACAACACACAATGAGGGTGTCTATATCCATTTTCCCTCTACTCCTTCTAAAACTGTCTAATCTAATATTCAATTCTACCTACTTACATAAATGCCTTCTACCTACTATGGACGAGAGCGGATCGCTCAAGGTCCTATACAATGCATAAGTACGCCTCTCCTTAACTATCACATTTAAGTTTGGCGCATCCACTCTTCAAAAATTTTTTTAAACAATTTAACATATGCTCAAAATGTGTGGTGCTTGCCCTCACACTCGCTTGATGTTGACGATGCTCCTGCATCATACTCCCTCGCTTGAAAATTTTCATGGGCTCCTGTCCATGAGCTCTTGCATGGTCTTTCCATGCTTCTGAATCTCTGCTTCATTCTCCCAGCTGGCATCTTCAACTGGATGGCCTTTCCACTTGACCAAATATTCAAAATATTCCTTCCTTCTGATCTTCTTGCCAATCCTTTTATCCAATATACTTTCCATTTGTGGCTTCTCTACAACTGGCATCTCCTTTGTCCACTGGATCACTGGCTTCTCAGTTCCAGTCTCTGGTTCCTTAGCTCTATATGGGTACAAATCAGAGATATTGAATATCGGAGAAATTCCGATCCCATCGGGTAATTCAATCTCGTAAGCATTTGTCCCAATTTTCTTCAAGACCCTACATGGTCCGATCTTCTTCATCTTCAATTTATTATACGTTCCTCTCGAGAACCTTTCTTTTCTCAGATGTGCCAAAATCAATTCACCAACTTCGAATTGAAGTTGTCTTCTGTGTTGATCTGCTCTCCACTTATACTCCTGACTTGAATTTTGCAACCGCTCCTTCACTCGACTGTGAAGTTCCTTCATCGCTTCTGCGAAATCTTCTGCACTAGCACTCCTAGTTGCATTCTGTTCTGAATCCCTCAACTCAGAAATTCCTCTCGACTGTATGCCATAAACAATCTGAAATGGACTCTGTCATGTACTCCTGTTCACTGAGTCATTATACGCAAACTCTGCCTGTGGTAATATATTGTCCCACTAGCTGTGGTGTTCTGTTACCAGGCTTCTCAGCAAATCTCCTAGACTTTTGTTCACTACTTCTGTCTGTCCATCCTTCTGAGGATGATAATCCGAACTAAATAACAAGTTAGTTCCCAGCTTCTTCCATAAGGTCCTCTAGAAGTGCCCTATGAACTTTGTATCTCTATCCAAAACTATACTCCTTGGTAAGCCGTGAAGTCGAATGACCTCTTTGAAAAATAGGTTCGCGATGTGAGTCGCGTCACTGGTTTTCTGACATGGGATAAAGTGTGTCATCTTGGAAAATCTATCCACCACCACAAAGATGGAATCAAATCCTCTTTGCGTCCTTGGCAACCCCAATATGAAATCCATGCTAATTTCATCCCACGGCCTTTCTGGTATGGGCAATGGTTGATAAAACCCTACATTCTGCTTTCTTCCCTTCGAATGCTGGCAAATTCTGCATTGTTCCACGAATCTCTTGACCTCTTCTCACATTCCCAGCCAAAAATATGACTCATTCAGCTTTGCGAACGTCTTTTCATGGCCAAAGTGCCCTGCCAATCCTCCACTGTGTTTTTCCTTTAGCATATTCTCCCTCATGGAGCATTTTGGAATACACAGTTGATTACCTCTGAATAGTAATCCTTCCTGGATCATATACTCTATCCACGGGTTTGTGTCTCTGAGAATTGGATTCTCAGCTGCCTCATACACCTCTTGAAAATATGGATCATCTGCATACATGTCCCTGAGATCATCAAAACCCAACGTCTTGACTTTGAACTCCTGCAACAGTAAACACTTCCTGCTCAAAACATCAGCAACTTTGTTAGCAGTACCAGAAATATGTTTAATCACAAATGTGAAATTCTGCATATATTCAACCCATTTTGCATGTCTCTGATTCAATTGTTCCTGTTGAGTCACAAACTACAGTGCATGATTATCACTATACAATACAAACTCTTTCGGGATCAAGTAATGCCTCCATTTTTTCAATGCCTGGATGATAGCATAAAATTCCTTATCATAAGTAGAGTACTTCAACTTCGCTTCATTCAGCTTCTCGCTGAAATATGTTATTGGTCTGTCTTCCTGACTCAAGACTGCCCCAATCGTAAATCCACTTGCATCGCACTTTACTTGAAATGTCTTTTGAAAATTAGGCAACACCAGAATTGGTTGTTCCGTAATTTTCCTTTTCAACAGGTTAAAACTCTTCTCAGCTTCTTCTGTCCAGTGAAAATATTTATGTCTTTTCTTCACTATATCCATCATTGCTGCACTAATTCCACTGAAATTCCTGATGAACTTCCAGTAGAAACTAGCTAACCCGTGAAAACTTCTCACCTCAAATATGTTCTTCGGTGATGGCCAATTCTTGATCATCTCCACCTTATCAGGATCCATCCTCAACTCATCTGTAGAAATAACAAATCCCAAATAAATGAGCTCTGTCTTCATGAATGAGGATTTCTTCATATTTATGAGCAGCTTCTCTTGCTGTAAATTTTGCATCACTGTAGCCAAATGCTTCAGATGCTCCGCTACTGTTTTACTGTAGATCAGTATGTCATCTAAATACACAATGACAAATTTTCTGATGAACTCCTTCAGGACTTCGTTCATCAACCTCATGAAGGTACTTGGCGCATTTGTTAAGCCCAACGACATAACAAGCCATTCATACAACCCTTCGTTTGCTTTGAATGTTGTCTTCCACTCATCACCTTCTCTCATGCGAATATGGTGATATCCGCTTTTCAAATCAATCTTTGAAAAGTACTTTTATCCACTCAAGCAACCCATCAGATCATCCATCCTCGGTAATGGAAATCTGTACCTGATAGTTATCCTATTTATCGCCCTTAAGTCAGTACACATCCTCCAGCCTCCGTCTTTCTTCAGACTGAGTACTTTTGGAACAACACACGGACTCAAGCTCTCCCTGACCAAACCTTGTCCAACAACTCCTGGACTTGCCTCTTAACCTCTTCATTTTCTTGCGGCGTCAATCTGTACGCGGATTTATTTGGAAAACTAGCTTCTGGTATGAGATCAATATGGTGACTCACGCTTCTGATCGGTGGCAATAAACGAGGTAATTCGTCCACTATAATGTCAGCGAACTCTTCCAGCAGTTCCTGAACCTCCTATGGTAAATCATCCACTCTTGTGCTAGTCAGAACAATTTTTGGTTTCCTGACCACAATGAATTGTGGATCCTCCTTCTTCTTAACCTCTATAAGAAATTCCTTCCCACTCATGAGAAGTACTGTGTTGCTCACTTCCGGCCTCACCTCCTTATCCTTAATTGGAAGCAACATGTGTGTCCTCCCATTCTTTTCTAAGGTGTATGTGTTCATCCTCCCATCATCACATTTCTGTCATATTGCCATGGTCTACCCAGCAATAAATGACAAACATCCATAGGAATAACATCACAGAGTATCTTATCATTATATCCGCCTATCTTAAACTCAACTAAATATTGTTTAATGACATTTACCTGATGTCCCTTTTGTATCCATGAAACTTTATATGGACTCGGATGTTCAATCGTTTCCATCTCCAGCTTCTCCACCATCTCTGTTGAAATGAGATTATCTGTGCTTCCACTGTCCACAATGACCTTGCACACTCTGTCCTTTGGACTAAACTCTCCACCTCCCTTTCGAGTGTCAAAAGAAATTTCTGCATCATCAGTGATCTTCCACCTTCAGCATCCTCCGCCTCAACATTTAGCCCCTGTGCTTCGGCGATGTGAGTCTCTCCACCCTCTTTCGTTTTATCAGGACACTCATAAGACTTGTGCCCATTCTTTCCACATGTGAAGCATGTAATTTCTCCACCTTTGCCTCTTCCTCTACCTCTAGTACAAGGAAAAGTATTATTATCAGCATACCCTCCTCTTTGCTCAGTATGTTGTCCTCTCTGTTCAGCATATTGCCCTTGTTGTGAGCTTCCACCTCTCCCAGTTTGAGTCTGAGGTTTCTTCCAGTTTTCCTTGGGCTTCTGATTTCTGTCCTGGACAACAGATTTGCCTCTGGGTTGACTTCTACCTCAGCCTCTTTGACTTTTCTTTCAGCTCAGCTTCTCTTCTGCTTTCAAAGCCATCTGATAAGCATCTTCCACCGTTCGGATGGTAACCATGCTCATCTCATCTTGAATGTCATACCTCAGGCCATTCATGTATCTGGAAACTTTTTCATCATTGCTTTCACGATGACCTGCTCTGATACACAGCCTGTAAAATTCCTCAGTATATTCATTTACTGACATCAGCTTTTGTCTCAGGTTCTGCATTCTTCTGAACAGAGTAATCTGGTAATCCCTGGGGATGAATTTTACCTTCATCTTTGCAATCATCATGTCCCAGCTCTTAATTTTCTGCTTGCCCTTGAAGCGTCTGTCAGCTTGTACTTCATCCCACCACAATGCTGCATGTCCCTTTAATCTTGTGACAGCATGCTTGACTTTCTTGTCTTCTTCGACATCTTCATAGTCGAAGTATGTGTCCAAAGCTCTAATATAGTCTAGAAGCTCCTCTACATCCAAGTTTCCCTCATAAACTGGAATGTCGATTTTCGCCTTTGCACCCATTCTTGTAATAGCTCTAATCAAATGTTCATTTGATGCATCTTTTGCTGTGATTTATTCTTCTCCACGTCCAGCGTCATCTTCATTTTCGGACTCACTGATATCGCCTACATCAGCTGTGTGTTTTTTTCTTATCTCCACGTCCACAAGTCTGGCGTGTATGTTATGCATATCTCTTTCTACCTCTGGGTTCTGCACCTGTCTACCCCTTCCTCTGGACGTCTCCCTTTCCTCCTCTAGATCGGGTGATTGTCTATCTCTCCTTCTCGACGGCATGGTAAATCTTCCTTCTTCCTACTACAGAAAGCAAATAAGCTTTTCTACGCTCTGATACCACTTGATGGCATCCCCCCAGGCACCCACCTCAGCAGGTCCTATGCCTGACCTCCCGATCTTAAGGATCGTTCTAAATTTCCCTCGAGATAGAGTGGCTCCTTTGATTCTCCCCTGGAATCCTTATTAAGATTTGACCCACAGGTCTTTTTCGGCACCTTACAGCCTTTAGGTCTAGTCCCTTCTTCGTTCACCACAGAAAGTCACAATCGGGTTTCGAGGTTTCGAGTGTCAATATGTATTGGGTCTCTTGTCCATGGGATTCCTGATTTCCCGACTTCCCGACAATTGACTTTTCCTTTTGGAGAATTTCCCGAAGGCTTCGATCTCGGCCACGCGTCCTCTAGGATGGACGGTCCTCGCTGCTCCTCGCTATTTCGCAATTCACGATTTCAAATTCTCCGGTTGCCTTGTCTTCAGGATTCGCGAGACGTCGAATCCCGATATGCCGATTTGGCTTCCCTGTCGAGATTTATGACACGCATCCCAACTGATGGATGGATCGGATCGTCTATGGGGTTTTCAACATGGATTTTCCCAATCCTTTGCCCTCAGAACCTCCGATTTGTCGAATCCCAAAACTCCGATAGAGTCTTCCCCTTTCGGGACTGTTCCCGAGATCTTAGATCTTTGCCAAGTGTCCTCTAGAGATGAACGGCCCTGATTTTCTCTCGGGGTCTCTGCAACTTCAAATTCTCGATGACTTGTTCTGACGAGATGACGTCAGTTGGGTCCCACACGGGGTTCTCCTTTTTTTTCAGAAAATCGAACTTCACGATTCTGAAATGCAAGTTTTCCTCGTCTCCAAAACTCACGAAATGTCGATCCCTGACACTCTTCTGATTTCTGACACACGTCCCAAGTGGATGGACGGTTCAGATTGACCCTCGGGGTTTTTCCAACTGCCAAACCAAAACCTTTACCTATGTGAGTCCTGATGGTCGAAATGTCGATGGGCTCCCGATGATTGCCACCTGTCTCCTCAAGATGGACGGCTCAGATTGATTCCAGGATTTTCACTCTGAAAATTCCCGATCACTTGTCCTCGTGACTCCCGATTTCGCGAATGCCGAAGTTCCGATGGCCACGCTTCTCGTCAGAACTTTCCTCCTCCCGTTCACGAAGCTTAAACCTTGTGCAACTCCTGGTCAATCCAGCGGCTGACGGGTATTTTTGTGAAGATCCTACGGTCCACAATCTCCTGAGCTTGAACTCCGAACACAGCCGTAACCTCCTCGCTTCTCTGGCAGATCTGACGGTTGGCGGGATTTCACTAATCCTCTCCATAAATTTCTGACCGTCGATTTCTTCCCCTTTGATGATTTCTATGAAGGAAAACCAAGAACTCTTCCCTTTTCTTGTCCACTTGCGCTACAAACTTACGGTGCCCCTCAATGTTTTCAAAGTCTTTACTCCTCCTAAGCTTCTCACAACTTCGAGCCTCCAAGAGGGTCCTTGCATGCACTCCTTGCGGCAATCTTTAGATACTTTCAAAATATCTGAGAACTCTTCGACTCTGCGCACACTTGCAGCAGCAGTCTTTCGATATTTTGCTCAGGTTCGCAACCCTGAGACTCTCCTTGGCCCGCGCACTCCTTGCACGACACCTGTGCCCTACTGCACTCTGAGGGAATGAGAACAACTTCTACCTCTCCTGAGCTTTTAGAGACAACCCTCTGAACTCCTTGTCAACGCACTCTCTGGGGACAATTCAACTGCACTCCTTGCAGGAATCTTTCTCAGACAGAGAAACAATTGAAACTCATTCCTTCTAACTTCCCGACTTCAAACTCAAACCATGAAATCACATACACAGCATATAAAAGCAAATGTATACCAGGAAGCAAACATTCATGAGCATATCACTCAGCATCAATACACAGAGAATAAACACAAAACCATGAATTTGAATCAACCTCTTTCTATTAATCCAAATATCAATACATGGGTGTTCTTACACAACTCTCTGCTTCTCTTCTATGCTCCAATGCTTCTAACTATGTTACAACACACAATGAGGGTGTCTATATCCATTTTCCCTCTACTACTTCTAAAATTGTCTAATCTAATATTCAATTCTACCTACTTACATAAATGCCTTCTACCTACTATGGACGAGAGCAGATCGCTCAAGGTCCTATACAATGCATAAGTACGCCTCTCCTTAACTATCACATTTAAGTTTGGCGCATCCACTCTTCAAAAGTTTTTTTAAACAATTTAACATATGCTCAAAATGTGTGGCGCTTGCCCTCACGCTCGCTTGATGTTGACGATGCTCCTGCATCATTAATTTATGTATAAACGTTTATATTAATAATAAGTTCATGTGTAAAATTTTGATAGTGTGTTTAAATATTTAAAATATATGTTTAAATTAATTTTTATGTGTTACTTTTTGTTAAGAAATTAAAAATCAAAGATGTTAAAATTAAAAATTATTAAATTATGGATGGATTTATATTGATTTATTTTATAAATATATAATTTTTATTATTATAATTTGTTGTTTTATTTTTTATTTGTTTTTATTTAGTTATTTTTTTTTATTTAACATTAATTTATTAAATAATAAATAGATTAAAAAGAAATTTTTAATAAAAAATCAATTCATTAAATCCTTAAATTTATTAAATATTAAATTTATTAAATATATATAAAAGGCCAAATTTCTTTATATTTAACATATCACAAATGATTTCCTCAAACATTGAAATCATTTAAAAATAATTATTTAATGCTATTTAAATTAATATTAGAAAAAATTAAACTCTATAATATAAAATAAATCATAATAATAAATTAATTATATAAATCATTTTAATATAAATTCATTAATGGTAGATCGTCCCCGGGGGGCAGCTCAATTGGCAAGTGCCATGAAAATGAAGTTCCATGAGGTTTCGAGTTCAATTCCCCCCGACTTACAATGTGTGCCACGTATGGGGCCTCGTGGGCACACCTGGAGGTTATAGTGGTAGCAGTTGGATAACACGGCCACATGTAACGCAAGCAAGTGACCAACTAGTTGTTGATTCCTCCAGACACAAAAAAAAAATTCATTAATGGTAGATCACTAACAACATAACATAATCTTAGTGTAATATGACACCATGAATGTTAATTTACATAAATAGAATAAAAAGTAATATGTGGTAAATAATAAACTAGTTAAAAAATTCATTTTAATTTACTTTAAAAATCACAATTAGTTTTTCAATAATTGAAAATTAAAATCATTGCACCTAAATAAATGAGATTCATTTACATTTTAATATGGATGAGATTTGTAAAGAAATTTAATGTTATTCAACCCTGGATGGGGTGATAGACGACCCTCAGTGGACGACAGGTGGCAACAGGCAGCAACGGGTGTTATTAACCCCAGCCGCCAGCCTCCCTCCCATCCCGTTTGAATGACTCGAACTAAGCCAGAAGTTATGGTAGTGTGATGGGATATGGCCCCTTGCACAAACCAGGTTGGGCATACAAGGCTAGGTACCAAGTCTAGCAGAGAAGTCACCTTGGCTTTCATGGCGACCATCCCTGTTAATTCACAAGGCATTATGAAGGCTATCACCCCCGAGAGATCTCCCACTCTATCATTTCTGCAAGCTCTTTTTCTCCTTGGCTCCCTCTTCCTCTCGCACCTCTGGCCACTCACCACCACTCCTTCGTTGATCTTCCTGCACAGTACCGCCCAAAATTCCTATGCCATGCCAAGGGAGAGGAAAAAATCTAGAAGGGGATCGATGTATTATAGCCCCCTAACCAGATGCAATAGGCTCCACCCCTCTCATATTGCTCTAATCACCACAAGCGCTCCCGACACAAGCCAAAAATGGATAGAACCACCTCAGCAATCCTTTCCTCCCCCCTCTAATCCCACAATAGACTTTGGCAGCTACCCTGTCGAAGAGGAAATTCTCCCTCCTGAAGAGCACACTCCTTTGCTGAGCTTCCATCCTGAAATTGCCCCTCTCAGAGTCCACACACCGGTTCACGGTTTTAGCACTCGTGGATGCATTGTGGAGGAAGAAATTCCTCCTAGTTATCAGGTGCAAAATCAATCGACGGCTATGGATGTTGAATTGGTGGAGGAGCCACCTCATCTCTCCCTGCTTCGACTCCTGGATGAACATCTTCAACTCATTTTTGAAATGTGGTATAAGCTTGATGACCAAGTGCACATTCAATGAATTCTTGGTTAGTGAATGAACCTATGTTCGACACAATGACTGAAGCTCCAGCAAACCAGCGGTGCCCGACTTGTGGCCAAAAGTTCATCCCAGCTTACAACATTCATGGCAACCCGAGTTCGCATATGGATTAGCTCCTACAGTTTTATGTTCTCCTTCTGGTTTTGTTACCTATGCAAAGATTGGTAGACTCCCTACCTCGTGATGTATGTTAGTTGATCATGGCCACTAGTTAGTCGGTCATGAGGACCATTTTTTATAGTCAGTCATTTCTACTATTTAGTTCAAACAATTACAATTTTTTCTTTTAAGACCACCTGTGTTGGTTTCCCAATTATGGCAAGACAAGTAACACACTATAAACATTGTAAACCCAAGCACTTGTTAATATATATATATAGTTCTTTTTATTAAAAAAAAAAAACTTAATTTTATTTAAATTAATATGATTAATTTATTATCATGGTTAACTATTTATTTTACATTATAGGTTTTAATTTTTCTTTCATGTTAATCATTAAGTTACTTTACATTGGTCATCTATATTAGATGTAAATTACACGTCATTTATTTGGATGCAATGCAATTGTAATGACAACCTATCAATTATAAAATAATTATTATTTATTACATAAATCACAATGTATCAATTATTCGAAAATCAATTGTGAATTATTTAAATAGATTAAAAAATTCAAATATATTAAATGATAAAAAAAAAAATGCACCTTAAAAGTTTGAATTTATACTTAATAGATTCAAGTTTAAGATAGATTTACACTATTTTAATATTTTAAATGTTGTTTAATGTTTTAGATATTGTCACATATACATCTAAGTTATTTATTTTTTATTTAATTTGTTTTTTTGTCATGTAATGCAACTTTTATTTATCCATTTTTTAATTTTTTTATGTAAACTTTTTTTTTTAAATAAAATAATCTAATCTAAATCTAAGATTAAAATCATTACACCCAAAAACAAAAAAAAAAAATCTAATACTATTTAAATTAATATAAAAGAAATTAATTTTGTAATATACAATAAATAATAATTTAATTATATAAATCCATTTTAATATAGATTCATTAGTGGTAGATCACTAACAACATAGTCTTAGTTTTATGTGACTTATATAAATTCATTATTATTCTCTGTCGTAGGCGTAGAGGGACTATAGCGATTGATAAATCGTTGACTTCATATTAGTTTGTCCTTTGACCACAAATATTTCCATATTATCTATTGTTGGAACTAGGGAACTGAAAACATCGATTTTTATATAATAAAAAAAGTATTATATTTGTCATGATATGATTGGACAAGGGATTGGAGGTCTTATTGTCGGGTTCGCTATTCCCAATGTTATATATGTTGGCATATCCAAAGTATTTGATCATATATGGTCTTTTTTGAATCATATATTTTGTTATGCATTCGTCGATGGTGGATTAATGCTAGCATTAATTCGAATGTTTGGTTTAGCATTTTATGCTAGGTAAATTTATGGCAATGTTAGATATAGTGGCATATCCAAAGTTTGGCTTTCCAAAACATTCTGTGGTGTTCGAACTATTGTTACAAAAAATATAATTTTTCTTTTTGGGATACGTCAGAGTCCTGCCACATTGAATTTTTTTTTTAAATGTTTACAGTGCATTTCTGACAGACTTAAATGTTTACCTAACAGGCTTGGCAGTGTTGAATGGTTACTTAACAGGCTTGTTACAAGACATTTCTTCTGTTTTTAAAATTTTTATGCTCCAGAGGCGTTGTTGGTTCGGTGGTCCATGCTTGCTTTTTGCATGCCACTGATTTCTTATTTGCATGTTGTCGTTGTTCTTGCTTGCCTGTTCATGTTGTTGCAGTTTGGATGTTTGGGTTTCTGCAATCGCGATTGGAACAGCATCGTTCCTGGGGGGGCGGTTGTTGATTTCTTCTTTCTTCATTGTATGTTGTTTATTGTTGCTTGATTCGACTTTGCAGGGTACCAGTCCTGCGCCTGCAATTGGGCCTTTTAGTGCTTCTTAGTTGAGTTATTGTTTGGTAATTATTCTTGTTTGGCCAAGGTTTGCAAATGTTGGGATGCTGCATCTGCGGTTGGATCTTTGGTCACATTTTTTTTTGAACTGTAGTTTGCATAGAATACTATTAACATAAAATAACAGACTAAAGAATTGCAGGCGGTGTAAATTGCATCTGTTACGCGTTGAAGCAAAGTTTGTTGGCCTCAAAATATATTTCATGGTTGTTGATGCCTTTTACATGGATTTTGTGTTACTATGGTTTTATAGTTATGACAATGGCTTTTGTTGTGTGGGAGATATAGTTGTTATCTCCCTTTTACTTTCCTGTTGTAAACTGCATTTGACTCTAGTGTTTCGCGTTTATGTGGTCATTCTGAGCGACCATCGTTTGGTTACATAGTTGGCCACTTTTATGGATGTGGCTTCGCGAATAGGTTCTATCGGACTATGACAGGTTGTGTTCGGTGTATACATTAGCTTTCTCGAATTATTTTTCTTTAAAAGAATCCTGGGCAGAAGAGAATGCAATTTATGAAATTATAGGTTTCCTGGACCACGAAGCCATCATCCCATACTTAGCCAGTTTTTTCATTGCGGGTTGACGGGGTAGGCGGCTGAAAATTGACAATCGGAGAGTTCTGCGATATACAAATTGACAATCGGTCAGCAGCGAGAGTTTCGCGATTATTCCGACCGACCGTAGTTGGGTTCCATACTTAGTCAATATTATGGACGCGCCTTCGTGGATAGGTTGTATCGAAATATGCTGTATACATTAGCATTTCCGAATTAGTTTTCTTTAATAGTAGGGCTCCTAGACAGAAAACATTGAAATTTATCAAATTATAGGTTTCCTGGACAACACAGATTAAACATAGGAAATATGTAATTTTATAGAGTAGATATATACAGCCTGCATGGAGTTGTCATCCCATACTTAATCAGTTTTTGCATCGCGTGTTGTTAGGGTAGGCGGCCGAAAATTGAAAATCGGAGACTTCGGCGATATAGAAATTGACAATCGGACTTGCGGACTATTTGAATTTGAAGGTCGCCATGTCCAAAAAAGTTAACATTGTCGAAACAGTTTACTTTACATGCGTTTTACATACCTTGGTGGACAAAAAACACAAAAAAGAAAATTAGTGAGCATTTTTTGGATCGCGGATTCTTCGGATGGCAGGCTCTAGGTTTGGCCCCTGTTGTTCTATGTCCTACAAATAGCATGGACAGTTCCGTGATATACAAAATGAAAATCGAGCTTGCGCACTATTTGAATTTCAAGGGCTCCTGCAAAACAACTATAATTCTCGAATTACTTTTCTTTGCATACGTTTTACATATGCTCGTGAACAAAAAAAGAACAATAGTAGTAACGTTTGTTACATAGGGCTCCATCCCCGATACCTTTTGCGCTTCCCAATACACATTAAATATGCTTTGAAAAGTTAGAAACGAGCAGACAGGTTCGAAAAGATGGGCTTTAATAACTGGAAAGCTCGAGGACATCTCCAATTAAAATGAATAGACAGGCAAATATTATGGGATCTGGTAATTTGTTTTTCCCTGCATTTTAAATTTGCGAAATTATTATTTTTTATTTTTTTCCTTTTGCAGTTTTAGTTTTCTTCAAAGATTCAGCATAGTTCATGAATGTGTCGGTGATAGAGACCTTGATGTCATGTCCCTCTTTAATATTGTGCATTTCAAAATGATGGGCTTTAATAACTGGAGGACATCTCCCATTAAAATGAATAGACAGACGAATATTATGGGATCTGGTAATTTCTTTTTGCCTGCATTTTGAATTTGTGAAATACTTTTTATTTTATTTTTTGCTTGTGCAGTTTTAGTTTTCTTAAAAGCTTCGGCAAATTTCACGAACGTGTCACCAACAGAGGCCTTGACGTCATGTCCCTCTTTAATATTGTGCATATCTTAGATGTCAGATTTCAGAATCTACTCAGATATGGGAATTTTAATACATGTTGGTAGTCACTATTGAGCATACATATTCAAAAAGATTGGCATTAATAAGTGAAAATATCAAGAACATATGTCATTAAAATGAATCAACACAAAATCTATGGCAGACCATCCAACCTTTCTTTTAAATAATTATTGTCATTTCTCTCTATGATCAAAGAGTTGCACTTTAGGATGCCTTCGTTCTAATGTTCCTGGTCATGCACATGTAAGACAACTTAGAGATGCGATTGACAAGCAGATGAAAGAATAGAGCCTGGTTTTATGTCATGTGAGCTTTGAGTAAAAAAAAAACTATGTTATACAAAGAGAAACTCAAAGAGGATGAAAAAAATAGAACAAGTATGTTCTGGTTGGTATTCTCCCTGTGTTCGATGCTTTGGTTCGTTGAAAATGCTCGTTGGAGATTTGTTGGTTGAACTTCCTTGTTTTATTGTTGGGAATTGTAATGGATTTTAAGGTCGGGTGCAAAATAGTTCTTTGTTTAAGTATATAGCTTCTTCCAACAACATAGATTTGGCAAGTGTATCGAGTTGTATAGATTGCACAAGTATTTGTCTACCTCGGAGGCGGGTAGCAGAAACTGTATGGGTGGATAAAATGACATATTATCACTACAAAATTTTCTATTTCATAGTATGATGACCTTCATGTGGGTCTAGTAGCCAACTTGACAGAAATCTATGTTCTTTGTGAAAGTTTGTTCGGTTTCCTCTGGATGTAGTTGCAGACTCTACATATTTGGCGTCACCTCTGAACATTCCAGACCTTTCTGTGGGCCGCCATATCTCCATGGCTATGAAGAAAGATATATGCTAATGCCATCTATGCATTTGATACACTTGCCAGACCTGTTATGGTGCATTCTGCATCATTTGATGTGCTTGGCACACCTCTACTGCCCGAAGAAGTTATGTACATCAACAGAGTTGCTTTTTGCATCTGGGTTGGATGTTCCTTCCAATTTACTGTAATAAATCAAAGAAGTTCCACATACAAATCCTTAGGCAGGCTTCTCAACCAAACAGATGATTGAATATAGGGAGAATACCAGTCACTACGTACTTGAATTATTTTACGTTGCTTTAGCTGTTGTGACATAGAACGACTCCTTCGACTTTGAAATTGGCCTGAATGTCATTTGTAAGCTGTCTCGGATGTCAAGGATCAAGAACATTGCAAGCAAAGCACCTTAAACCCCAACTTTTCGACAGTAGAGGGAAATTAATACTTGACAAAGAATGGAGTGTTGAATAAATAGGCATTGCAAGAAGGCCATATCTGGACGAGAGAATATATTCAAAAAAGTGGGATAGATGTACTTGGCAACACCGATTAAGTACAAAAATGTGAAGAAGCTTCATCAATGTACATATTTTAAATTGGTCAACGACAAGCAAAATCGCAATCGTTGTTGAAAATAGCCTCTGTTGTATTTTGTAACCCACCTTATTTGAATATAGAATAATTTCGGTTTATTTTTTAACAGTATTTTCCAATTTCTGGTATTTGTTTTAATTGTATTTTCTACCTTCTTCCCCTGTGTGGTTAAACATGAAACACAAGGTTTTGTTTCTGTTGCCCAGTACTTCAATCTAAATAAAACCTAACCTATTCTTTGTTTACATTTTACATGTAAGAATAATTTTTCATAGGCCATACTTATGTGGTGGTGGCCCTGTATTTAAAGAAAGAAATTGGAGGACCCGTGCTGCTCCCATTCTTTGGGTTCCATGAATAGAATTAATAATGAGTAACAACAAGGCAGTTGAATTGTTGACGCAATGTTCCTGTGAAGTTTGTTGGATATATTGCAGCTTCTTCTATTTGATAATATCCATGCATATACACTAATATCAGTAGTATTGGAATAAATACAAAAAAACTTCCCCTTCAGCAAAGCTTAGGCAATTATGTTTGGGTTTGTGGTATTAAACAACTATGTCCATTGTTCCGTCATATACATATTCCAGCCTAAGAATTTCTGTAATCTACTATTTGTGTTTTAATTACTTAAAAGTCACACCAAATTTTGATTGCATTTAATTTAATTTAGATATTGATGTTTATGGAGAGCCGACATTTGTTGATCTCATTGCAATGAATACAACATGAATATATGATAAGGAGTTTATGTCGTTGAGACCACAATGCAAATTCATGTTTCTTGTTGCGCTATGTACATGTTGCAGTCAAAATTTTTGAGGTTCCAATGAAATTTGCAAGAYGAAAAGCATCTTGCAAATTGGGAGATCATTTGCATTTGAAACAACCAATCCATTAATATATATTACTATGAATACTATTCAGATAAATATGAAAACTTTGTTCATTGATAGATGCTAGTATGAAAAATATTGAAATAGATATCATAACTTTGTCTTGGCCAATACTTTCCCAGTTATCTGGGCACCAGGCCCTGGGTTCATTGTACCCAGCACCTATGTCCCCTATTTCATCATATACATGTTGTAGCGAAACAACGTCAGTGATTTGTTCCTTTCCATACTTGGCCAATTTTATGCCCGTCACTCCGGGGCCAACGCTTGCGAACCCAGCTGCTTATCGTTCCACAATATATATCTTGCACTGAAAAGATCCGTGATCTACAATTTCACCGTGGGTTCCTCGTACACATTGACTTCGTTCAAAGTATATGTTGTTCCTTTCCATCCCTAGCAACTTCGCATCCTTCCTGATATACATCAACAATTCTCTTACTAGTGACAAGTGGACAAAGTGGTATGAAAGATACCTCTGTCATTTGCAATTCATTCTTTAACATCTTCATCTATATCCTCACATGACGGATCCGACCGAGCATTGTTCCTTTCCATATTTAGACAATTTTATGCCCGTTGCTGCGGGGCCAGTGCTTGTGAACCCTGATGTTCTTCTGCGAGATACTTAGTTCTTTTTCCCTTCTCTTGTTCCCGTATATTATCTACCATTCCACTGCCAACTCCTCCATCCTTTTCCCCTTATTTTCTTCCCATGTATTATGGGCCTATAAAATATGGACATGATATTCTATAAAGCACGCACAAATTATGCATTCCATACCTAGCGACATTTTCGATCGCGGGTTCTCGGGCTCGCAGGCGAGCTCAAAAATGGGGCTCCATTGTTCCATAGCCTACAAATAGCACCTAGAATTCCATGATATACAAATTGACAAGCGAATCTGTGGATTGGCTAAGTCAACATTGAACTTCTATTCTTCTGTGTCCTCCAAACAACACTCCCAATTCCGCTATATAGAAACTGACACACAGAATGCAAAAATGGCGGAGTGCAGATTGACATTGTTTACGGATGCCAATCCCTGTGAAGTATCTAATAGTATCTAAAAATTTATTAGAATACTAAATTATCACTTATTAGTGACAACTAGACACAGAGGTACAAAACAGTTGGAATTGCAGTCTCTGCAATATACAAATTGACTACCGGACATCGTCCGCTCTTCTATCTTATATATTATGCATTCAAATGTTCGGAGCAATACAATTAGAAGGTTTGAGCCTCGCCTCCTCTGCGGATACCTTCTCATCCTGTTTTGGATCCTCTTTTTGGCAGGTTCATGAAATATGCAGCTCCAATGTTGGCGGGTTGGCATATCTTTATTTCCATATATATAATCAGACGACAAATCCGACCGACCATTGTTGCTTTCGATACTTGGCCAATTTTATGTCCACAGTTTCTGCGTTGGGACCAATTTCAATTCCATCTATATCCTCGCATGGAGAATTGAACCAACAACTGTTCCTTTTCATACCTACCGACATTTCTGATCACAGGTTCTTGGGCGGGCGGGCTCAAAATTGGCCCTCCATTGTTGTGTGTGTTACAAATAGCACCCAAAATTCCGCGATATACAAATTGAGAAGTGGAGCTGTGGAACGGTTGACTTGACATTGCACTTCTATTTTTCTGTGTCCCCCAAATAGTCCTTCAATTTCCGCGATATAAAAATTCACACACGGAATGCAAGGCTGGCGGGGTGGAGATTGCCATTGTTTACGGATACTAATCCCTATGAAGTATTTAACAGAATCTAAAATATTATTTTCAATACTAAATTACCTCTTATTACTGACAACTAGACACAAGTGCGGGTCCGACATCATCCTCTCTTCCGACATCATCCACTCTTCCGTGTTACAAATTATGCATTCAAATTATTTACTCCGGTCCTCCACAATATACAAATTGACTACCGGGTTCACATCTTGTATTCAAAATTTTCCTGATCTACAATTCCACTGCCAACTCCTTTCTCCTTTTTCCCTTTTCTTCTTCCCCTGTATTATGGCTCTCGTTATCTCCATGTATATAATCACACCTTAGGCAATTTTGTGTCCACGGTTGTTGGGTTGGCAATCTACAATTCTATCACGTTCTCCTCGAACTCGCAAGCTTCACTGTACCAAGGTTGAAAAATGTGCTTCCTAATATACATTTGTTATGCTCTTACTAATGACTCTTACAAGTGATAGTTGCACACAGCAATACGAAACAGTTCCCATCTAGCCATTCACAACATAGAAATTGACTACTAGGTTCTGACATCGTCCCCTCTTCCGTGTTACAGATTGTGCATTCAAATGTTCTGAATAATACAATTTGACCATTCGGACCTTTGACCCTATTTTGGATCCTCATGTTCACAGATTCACGAAATCTCAAATTCTTAGTCAATGTTTTAGGTTAGTGCATTCGAAGTCTGCTGCTTTTTCTTTCCTGATATGCATATTGCACTCAAAATTTCCGTGATTTACATTTCCACCGCGGACTCGTTGGTCCTTTTTCCCTTTTCTTCTTCCCTTGTATTATCGCTTTGTGGTTATATACATAGTCGCCTTTCTATAAACACGGGTTCCAGTGTTGGCAGGTTGAGATATCTTTATCTCCATCTATATAATCACACGACTCCTCCGACCGACCGTTATTGCTCTCCATACTTAGCCAATTTTATCACCACAATTGGTGGGTTACGCGTATTGCAATCAAAAATTTCTAAGACATACAATTTGACCCTGGCGCCCTCGCTTCAATAGTTGTACCTTGCAACCCTATTTTGTAGCGGTTTTTTTCCCCTGCCCGTGACCTCCATACATTCTTGCTATGCAATTAGAAACCTTTGATGCTAATAGGTCACCATGCAAGAACCATCAACATTGTCATTAATGGGTGAAAAACTCGAGGAGATATCCCATTATTACGCATTAAACCAAGATGTGTGGAAACTTGTTTTGTCCCTTCCAATTGTTCATCTCCAACACGCGTTGTCATCTTGGGCCGCTCAAGAAATCTTCAATTCTTAATCGCTCATTGCAATATCCACCATGTTCGCATTTCTATATATGCAATTAGTAGTGTTTAATGTTAACAATGCATCATGCAACAACCGTCCAGATTGTCATTAATCAACGAAAGTCTCGATGACATCTCCCATTCACACACTTTCGACCAAATTTTACGTAGCGTTATATTAGCCCTTCCAACCTTTCATTTCATTCATCGTCTGAAACAAATAAATGTCTTTGTAGACCTATAGCAGTGGGTTGACATCAGTTTTGTGGAGATACAGTAAATATGTTCGCAGAAGAGGACCAAAGGTTCCAGTGATCTAGGGCATACTTTTACTATTCATCTCGTTCCGCCCAGAACGAAGTGATTTGGACCTCCGGAATCGCTCGTGTAGGCTACGTCCCTGAATTTTTTTACTATAAGGAGGTGGTCTCTTGGTGCACCGAAAAATATATTCTAGGCCAAAGAATTATTCCACTACGCGACCATTCTCCTGTTTCTTTGTCACCTCATCTCTTCCGCGAGATGTTGAAATTGTCGAAACCAACATTAACATTCAGAGGATAAGACTGCAAGCGGTTTCTAGAAAAACATCATAACGGGTTGGACATCTTAGCTGACTTCCTCGAAGACCCAACCACAGTTCCTGAAGATATCACAAAGCTCCAGGTAAGTTCCTTTAGAAATCCATTCAGGAAAATCGCTTGGTTGTTTACAAGAATAACAGGACAGGCATCCACAACAAGCATTTCCCATATAATTATTTATATTTTGTATTTCACAGTCAAGGAACAATACATTTTTTATTGGGGAAAGATAATCTGACACTGAATTTTTTGACATAGATGAATCCTTCGTAATCCAGGGCGTTGTTTTTTACAGCCAATCTAAAAGTATGGTCATTGAAAAGAGAGATTTAACAAACAGGAAAGGAAAATCTCGAATAGAGATTGACTTTAGCCAAATGACCCCGTCCAAAATCTGCTTGTTTCACTAGGTAACTGGTGACATTCTTTATGATTCCATTCGAGGAATGGAGACAGATTATGCCAATCTGAAACACTACCTCAATGAATTTGAACAGGCTTTCATTGCAACACTAGAATTTGCCAGTCCTTTCGCAAAAATCGTGCCTTCTACCACTGCAGCGGAAATGAAATTATCCTCTACCCTCCTTGCATGCTCCAGAGCCCTTGTAGAGAGAAACATCAACAAAAGAATGCAGCTAGTTACTGAAGCCTGGGAAACATCGCAAAATTTAGTTTCCTTCGGAAATAAGGCCAATGATTTCTTCTAACATTTGGAGGCGAATTTAAAAAATGAACAGCTTTTCTGTCATCAGGTGTTGGACCCTTTTTCCAACTATGCCCTGAACACATCGGAACTAAAAATAAGACAGGAGAAACTCCCTTCCCCAAAGCGCACCAAAAAAGTAAAAGCATGCTGGAAAAAAAAAATTGAGAACCTGCACCTCATTGTCAAATCATGTAAACAAGTCATATTAGAAAAGGAAAATTTATTCACACGCCTGCTCCAGATGGACTTAGCCAGAACTACCAACGAGGTTCAAGATCCAAACTTAATTCTCAAATCCTTGTCAGTCACCAAAGAAGCGTTCTAGGAGAAAGTTGTTATTTTAAAGGGGTTGTCTTTCAAAAAGTTTTACGGCATACTTGAACATCGTCTAGATGAGCACGAGCGTTGGGTACTGGACTATGCCTCACACAATGAAGAAATTGAACGTATTTCAATGGATCTAAGGAAATTAGAAAATGACCTTTACGACATAGAGATCCAGGATGAAATCAACACATCCCCCATGAAAAGCTACATCGAAGAATGGTTCCAACTCATAATGGAAAGCCTCGTCCAGGAAGAGAAACAACTGATCAATAGGAATCCACTGCCCATCGATGATAGCAACAAAATTGCATCGGCTTCATAGTAATTCTATACTGCCATCTTGTTTTGTTTATCATTCTAGTTTAAGTCTATGCAGTCATATTCTTTTCTTTATCAATCCACTTATGTCCTCTTTAAATAGAAAACTGTAACCAAAGACTCATAAGTTCCAATTTCTTCTTTTCAGGTCTTCCTCTCTACCATCACACACTTCTTTTGAAGTTCCTAATTCTTGTACTTATTTCTTTTTATGGTCTGTGGGAGCCCCAATCCTAGTCTATATGACAAACGCATTTAAATTTCCACAAACATGTAACAGACATTATTATTTTTTGTTAAATTTCAAAGAAAACTGATTCGAAAATGTCCTTATTGTATACTAAACTTTGGGTTTCTAGGAAGCTTCTTGTTTGTTCCAAAGAAAACTAATTTGGATATGCTACATTTTGGATTTTGGAGGGAAATTGCGATTATTGGTATATGGATAGTTGTCATTTCTGGAATGACAACCACTTTCATATTTTATTTAATGACTCTAATCCACCTTTTGTAGAGAGCATCAATGTGAAATATTGGGAACCAATAATTATTACCAGTGTCCATCCTGCATATTCTACAGTGGTATTATTCCTTCTAGATTCTGCTACGACCCTTTTCCACTATGCGGATGGATCTTCTTATTTGGATCCACATGACAGGTGTCAGTCTTTGGAGCATCATTTTGAGTTGGTTATTGGGTTCCAAAATCTTCCACGGGGAGTTCACATGAGCACTTGGACATGGAACCCGGGCTTACAATGGTGGTTGGACTACTTCAGCATGGTGGCTTTCCTTTCTAGATGGGACCTTGGTTCTCTAGTCTTCTTCATCATCATGGTCCATAATTATCCATGGGAGCCTGGTATATGGTTGTACATCAAGTGTTGAGGACAACGCTTTCATAAGGGGGATGGAATGTTAGGTAGCTAGAGAGGTAGTAGTGGCCATAGTGATAATAGTGGAGGCCATTCAATGTAAGGTGGACTAGGTCCACTATATTATTAAATAAGGCCCACTATGGTAGTTAGATATAATAAATGTAAGATGACTTCTTAGAAGGTTCTACTTCTAGAAGATTCCTCCTCTAGAGTGTTGTTAGGTGATGGTAGCACTATATAAAGGGGTTCAAGAAATGTAATGGGACATGAAGAGAAATATTGTATTTGGAGTAGTAGCTCAATAGGAGGATGCCCCCTCTAAGAGGCAAGTGAACAAGAGAAGATCCCTTCCATAATAGGATCCATTGTATGGTGTTTCCCTACCTCATGGGTTTGATAGTAATAAAGGATATTTTGCATATTGTTCTTGTATATCTATTGTGGTGCATTTGTATTTAGTATTTGGTTCTTAACAGTTTCAAGTGGGTGCTTGAACACAGGGAGTTGTAGCTTCCATCTGGTTGCATCCAAAAAAACCAGGGTGGCAGGGTGGTGCAAGGGAGAACTATTGTTCTATGTTATAGAGGTCGATGCTTGTGTGACTAGAAGTTGGTGCTTCCATCCAGTTGGTGCTAGAACACTTAGAGAGTTGGTGCTTCCTTCTAGTGGGTGCTAGGGAAACTAGAGAGTTGGTTCTTCCTTCTAGTGGGTGCTAGAGAAACTAGAGATTCGGTGCTCTCAACAAGTTGCAACTTGCAAAATAGATGTGGTAGCCTCACAATGAGTTGGGGATCATAAGAACGATAATGTACAGAAAATAAAGAATACTTATCATATCAAGAAGAATAGGTTTTTACCCTTTATGGGTTTCCTCAAGAAATATTTGTCTCTATATATTTCATGTGTGTGATTTATGTTGAATGTTCTATTTCTTACCTCCCTGCATTATTGTGATTTCCATTGATTGTTGTGTAAAGAGTTTAAAATAAGCATAATTGTTTAAGCACGATAACAACTAATTCACCCCCCCCCACCCTCCTCAATTGTCCAACACTTGGTATCAGAGCAAGTTCCCTTTATTTAAGGGTAGATCCTAGAGCTTAAACATGACTAACCATGGAGGAACTTCAACCAATAAGGCCCCCCTATTCAATGGAACAAACTTTGGCTTCTCGAAAGTTAGGATGAGAACCTACATAATGGATTTAGGTGCAGATGTCTGAGATGTGGTAAAGACTGGTTATGTAAAGCCGTTTATATTAGCTTCCAAGTATGACAAGATATAATTCAACTTCAACGCTAAGGATATGAATGTTATTCTAAGTGGGTTTGCAGAAGAAAAATTTGTAAAAGTTATGCACTTAGAAACTGCCAAAGCAATGTGGGACAAACTCATTAGCAGCTATGAAGGTAATGAGAAGGTAAAGGATGTCAAGCTTCAAACCTACAGATTACAGTTTGAACAACTAAAGATGAATGAGGATGAGACAGTTAATAAATTTTTCTTAAGAGTTGAGGAGCTTGTAAATGCCATGAAAGGTCTTGGTGATAAGATTGAAGACGTATTACTAGTTCAAAAGATATTAAGATCTCTGCGTGATAGATTCAATCCAAAAGTTTTTGCAATAGAAGAACTGAATGATCTTAAGACTTTGTCTATTGATCAACTCCTAAGAACTCTAACTGCTTATGAAATGAGGATTATTAAATATAAATATACCACTAGATAAGAATCATTTAAAGAAGACAAGAATGAAGATTCTGAGGCTGATGAAATTGAAGCAAAATGTGTGAGAAGACTAAAGAAAGGATCAGGAAAGTACCAAGGAAAGTTCCCCTTCAAATGTTTTAACTATGGAAAGATAGGTCACTTTGCATCTAAGTGTCCACACAAGAAGAAGGAACAGAACTCTGAAGGAGAAGAGAAGTACAAACTCAAGAGATTTGGTAAAAAGAAAAGTTTATGTGTAAACAATGATGACTCTTCAGAAGACACAGATAGTGACTCTTCCTATGAAGATAAGGTAAATGAATTCATGATTGTGGCCAAAGAGGATTATGATAATAAAATCACAGGAAGTGATGCTAATGATGAAGTTGTGGTTGGCTTGGAAAGAGATTTGATCAACACTTTGGAAGATATTGACAAACTCAGACTCAAGAAGAGAAATAAAAAACAATTGTTGATACAATTCAAGAAAGGCAGTAAAAAACTTGATGAAGACTTTACCCTCCTAAAAGTGTGTTGATGGGTCTTAAATCCCTTGATTCAACAACAAGAACCAAACCCGCCACCAAGGCCCAATTAGAATTTGCAGTGTTTTAGGTGGAATGGTTCTCCAGATCTTGTGATCTGACCAATTTATCGATGGGCTTTTGCATTTTCTTGTGAAGGCTCTCCCTTCAAGTAGGGCTATTCTTTTTCTGTATTTTCCTCTTAGGTGGGACTAGTTTGAGATATGTAAGCCAGCATAAGCCAACTTGACAAGTAACAGTATTGAATTTCAACTACTAGGGAAGAGGCTGAGCTTGGGATAACCCGTTGCTCAAACATGTAGACAGTGATTCTATGCCAAAGGGACTAGTACTAATACATTAGCCAAATGAACATCGAATTATTATCTGAGAAAAACTAATTAACAGAAAGAAAACACATATGTAATCAAGATCACGGTAAGAAAAATAATTCATCTACCATAACATTAATCACATAACAACACAACGATTTATCTTCATCATTAAAGAAAAGAACATCAAAACATTGCACCAAATAACTTGACAACAGAATCGATTTCTCTTACTCATTTACTGCATCATTCTTGGAACGAGATAGGAAGTAATTCTTCTCCAACTCCACTCATATACATCTGATGAAAATAGCTTGTCTTTGGTCCAGAAGGACTTCTCAGTTTATAGCAGTCTCAAAATAGTTCTTAACAACCAAAAAAAAAAGAGTTCTTACAACAACCATCGACCTTTGACTAATCGGTCAATGTCTCTATTTATAATATAAAATTCAACCAAAATTAACGGCTAAGTATAGTTTGAACCAAACAAAAATTGCTACATGGCGTGGTCATCTAACAGTTTCTTTAACAGTTCATCTGGAATGTTTCTTGAAACGGATGACTTTCTTCATATT
>JASDQU010737733.1:252450-263850 GCA_032191745.1 Picea mariana | reverse complement strand
CTGCACGTATTGGGGTTCGTAGTAGAAGGGAGAGCAGAGCTTGAGGAGATTAAGGATCGACGATGTCAACTACCCATGATATGGACATTTAAGATCCGAACGGAGCCCAGGAACAAAGAACGAACGGCCCAGATCACCAGCGGAAGGTGGAAGCTCGATTTTCAATACGTTTTGAGAATTTCCGTTGAGACCACGCGTCCATCTATGAATGGGAACGGAAATTAGAGGTAAGCGAAATAAAACGTGTTTAATTGATTTCCGTTGGGGGGGTTATGGTCATATAGCGTGGTTATGAGGAGCTTAACATTTTTATGCCAAGTCTTTTCCGTTGGGTGCTAATAAAAACAAAAGGTTCTAAAATTGCCGAATTCGGCAATAATCCTGCCAAAAGAACCAAACTGCCAATTTTAGCAACGGACATCAAATTTAGCTCTGTCAGTTTCATTTCACTAACACCAGCTGCATTACATCCAAGCCTCTGAAAATCGGGAGCAGTCTTTCTCCCTATGTAACCTGTAGAGTAGAGCCATGAGATATATGTATGGTTCCCTAAGATTAGCTGTTGGATACCTACCAACAGTCCGGTTTGTGAATTTTTTGTCTTCTCTCCACCAAGACGACATGAGTTTGCTAGTATCTTGTGACACATAGAAACTCAAGATGAAATCAGTTCTTAGTTTTAGCTCGAAATATTTGAGCTTATAGTAATTCTAAACCTATTATGGCAGGAAGACTCCGATGCATTCACCGTTATCATCATTAATCAAACATTTTTGGGTGTCAATAAGGTCAATGATCCACTTCAGGAGCTCAATGCAAGGAAAGACTGGAGACCGGCTTGCCACCATGTGCAGATAATCTTTGCGAATGTTGGGGAGGACCTCATCATCAATATTCCTTATTTTAGGATCGCTATGCGGGGTATATTTGAGGGGTTATTCTTTCTTGATTTTCTTGAAAAGTTCTTCCCAGCGAGGAAATTCCAACTTGGCTCCAATAGTTGCCTCTATGTCTCCAAAAGCTGGGGGCTGGACAAAGGGTTCCTTGGTGATTCTCTTAATGATGGATATTGGCTTGGGAGTGAATTCTAATTGTCTCACAACTGATGGGGAGGAGTCTTCTCCTACTTCTAATTCTTGTAGCTTAGGGCCTCTTGACGATTTCCTGGTGGAAGGCTTATTCGGAGGCATTGTTCCTGCAATTTAAAAAGTCATTTGAACATGCATATAGAGCAGCATTGGGTGCGGACATGTAACAATGGAATGCATGAAAACCATTAGCAGATACATACCTGTAACACTTGCTAATATAACTGCTTAATAATCACTGAACTTTGGGCGTTTCTTCTGGGTTGATGGCTTTAATCTTCTGTTTGTTCTGAATTTCTTGCTGCGCAGAATGGGACAATGCACAATGACTTGAACAAGATATAACTAGAGAGGTACTACTAGTCATATCAATCAGTTAATATGAGTAATAAATGTAAATTTAAAAATAAATTTCCCTCGAATTTCTGCAAATAAACCTTAACTGGTTGACCGTGGAGGCGCTGGAGAAGATGCATTGTATCGGTGGGTTTAACAAATCCTTTTAATTCATGCATGAATTAGTAACTAATGTTCAATCTATGAATTAACTACCATATTTGAATGTGGCATATTTGACACATATGGAGGTAAAACGTCTTGTCGCGTCACATCACTTCGGCGTAGGGATCGAGGATCAGTTGTTTACTCCTTACCTTTGCGTGGTGTTTACTATTACATTTTTCTGCTAAAACCGAATGGATCGGTCTTCGACGAAATCCTTCCTGAGGTTGTTTGTAGGAAAGAAACACTTTCATCGGCCAATGCCGATGAAGGTCGGTATTTGGCTAATTTTGACTTTCCAAACGATTTTCACCACCTTTATCTTTTTTTGCTGATGCCGAATTTCTCAAGTGAGTCGGGGGAAAATCCTGGGTCGTCAATTCATTGAGTAGTAATTAAGTTTCTTTTAGAGTTAAGAAGGTTCTTTTTTATACACAAGAAAACTTTTAATCGATTAAACCATGAAACATATGAGATAAGAGAAGGCGTCAGTCTCATACTGAAGTGATAACAATCCAAGCCGAAGATCGAGTGGTACCCCAAAAAGTAAATGGTGACAAAATTTTATTTTAGGGTGTGTTGGGTACTCAACAAATGGTGATTCACTGGGTGAACCCATAATCTTTGGTTCATAATGGGCACACATTTATTCATATTTGTATATATCACAGAAATATATATATATATTTATTGAACGTATTGTTTTAGGGCTTGACCATTCACTGGGAGGGCATCAGGTTCTCCTCTCAGATTCTGCAATCGATAGGTGCTTGGCCCAATTTTCTCGGCCACTTGGAAAGGTCCAAGCCACAGGATTTGAAACTTAGAATGTTTTCCCTTTGGTTCATTTGCTTTGTCCTACTTCAACACTAAGTCTCCTACCTCAAAGTTATTTTCTTTAGCCTTATGCTTATCAAGCCATCGTTTCACTATCTGTTAATGAGCTACGGATTTCGACCTAGCCTTTTCCATCTGTTCTTTCAGTGTGATTAGAGTGTCAATCCTTTGTTGCATGGCCAACGAGGGTTCCTCATTGGAATCTTGGGCCAATTTGAGGGATGGTAGATAAATCCCGTTTGGGAGAATGGATTCTTGTCCGTAGACCAAAAAGTATGGGGAATTCCTGATAGCTTCCTTGGGCGTGACTCTATCGGCCCATAGAGCGTTATGGAGTTGGTTGTGCCAATTTCTTTGGTTATCTGTAATCATCTTCTTCAAAATTCTTACCAGGTTCTTATTAGTTGACTCCGCCACACCGTTTCCCTGAGGGTAGTAATTTGCAGAGTACTTGATAATGATCCCTTTGTCTAGAGCAAACTTTGTTAATAGGGTAGAAGAAAAGTAAGTTTCATTATCAAAGACCAGAACGGAGGGGACACCGAACCTTGTGATCAACTGTTATTATATAAATTGGATTACTACCTTCTTGTTTACATGAGTCAAAGGAATGGCCTCTGCCCACTTTGTGAAATAGTCGGTGGAAGTAAGAATGTACTTGTGCATCTTTGAAGAGCTATGAGTAATTTCTCCTATGATATCCAACCCCCACTACTCAAAAGGCCTGGAAACAGTCAAGGGATAAAGTGGGATTACTGCTCTCTTCTTTTTTCTAGCACTTATTTGACAAGTCTTACAGTTCCTAGTGTGAGTATGAGCATCTTTAAACAAGGTGGGCCAATAATAACTGACTCTTAGAATCTTATGGGCGGTGGTGTTCCCTGCAAAGTCTCCTTCGACGAGGCCATTGTGGAGTTCCCTTAGCACCTTGTCAGCATCTTCTCGTTCGAGACATATCAATAGTACACCATCATAATTGATCCAGAAGAGCACCGAATTTATAAGGCAATATTGTGTAGATTTCAGTCTCAGGGCTCTCCTTTCCCTAGGGTTGATGTTCTTGGGACAAGCTCTGTGATGTAAAATATAAGCTAAATCCTTGTACTAGGACTCTTGTCTTAGGGATTTGTATGCTAATTCGTTGCACCATAGCATCATTTCATTTTCCCACCCGGGATATTCATTTGCTTGATCCTGTGCTTCGGCTACGAGCTTGCACAAACCTTGCCCCTTTAATAGCTTAGCAGGTTTTATATCTAGATAAAATTTCTGGACTATTTCCATCTAGTTCCCTCTTCTTTCCCCCATCTCTTGTTGGGTAAACAAGGATCGGACCACGGGGTATGGCACAATTACCTTAGTGTGATTCTTGAGAATGTAAGACCTGAAATGATTTACGGCCTTATAGACCGCGTAGGCCTGTTTGTCTATGGAAGGATAATTGAGCTCGAATCCTTGAAGATTGGTACTCATAAATGACATTGGGGCTTTGTTGTTGTCATCATCCTCCTGAGTCAAAACCGCAACTAGCGATAGGTCGAAGGCGAACATATAAAGGTTAAAGTGTCTATTAAAATTGGGACTTCACAACACCAGGGCCCAGGATATGGCCGCTTTGATATTGTTGAAAACATATTTTCGTTCATCATCCCACATAAATTTGGCATCCTTGCGAATCATCCTTTGCAAGGGTTTGATAATTTCGGCGAAGTTAGGAGTGAATTTCCTCACAAAATTGATTTGCTCGAAAAAGGATTGCATAGATTTCTTGTTATGGGGTAGTGGGAGTTGAGCCAAGGCCTTAATCCTTTCGGGGTCTATGCAGATCTCTTCTTGAGATATAATATGCCCTAACAACTTCCCTTCCTTGACACCAAAGATAGTCTTCTTGGGGTTCATATATATACCGTATTTTCGGCACCTTTCAGAAATATGAGTTAAGTGCTGGATGTGTTCTTCCCTATTCTTCGAATACACTATTACATCATCTAAATATACTACCATGCACCTATTGATAATCCCTCGAAAATCCATGTCCATGGCCCTTTTGAAGGTTTCTCCTGCATTGATTAACCCAAAAGGCATGCGTTTATAAGCGAAGGTTCCCCATTTGGTTCGGAAGGTGGTTTTTAAATGGTCTTCCTCTGAAACCAACACTTGGTTGTAGCCTGAGAAACCATCTAGTAAGGAAAAAATCTCCGAGACCGACATGGTCTACAGGAGTTTCTCCATCGGCGGTACCAGATAATTGTCCTTCTCTGAAGCTCTATTGAGGTTCCAAAAATCTACGCATAGTCAGATCTCGCCTGGCGTTTTCCTTACCGGAACGAGATTTGCCACCCAGGCAGAATGTCTAACCTGAAAAAATATCCTCGCATCCGGGATGGTGTGCTGAATAATGTGAGTATCGTATGTTTTCAAATCCTTGTAAGACCATGCGAAGACATCCTGGTATTGTTTGAATAATTTGAGGTACACTTTCCTCTCTTCCTTAGACATAGTTTTTCTGAGATTAATATTCTTTGGGTTCTCTGGAGTCCCAAGATTCATAGTTTCATGGAGGGGGCAAGAGCTACCAGTCTTCGAGTTTTTGGGTCCTTTAAAATGATCCTTTAGATCAAACAGACTCTCTAGATTAGCTATCCCCTTTGGGATTGTGTTAGCCTTCAACTTTCCAACATCTTTTCCTGTTTGGGGATTAGTTTCAGTTGTTTTCTCTCAGAACTCTTCATCATCTATGGCTAGGTCTTTGAAATTGTCTTGGTTGGTTAAGAAGTTTATGATTTGCTCGTCACCTTCAAAGACTTTCCAATTGGAAATATTGTTCGGCATCGACGGTTTGTAGAGAATCTCTACAGTGAATCGGGAGGCTTCATAATCTTCTAAAGGCGACAATCGGGAAGTAGTTGTGGCCAAGGATTCGACAAGAACGTTCTTTGCTCTCGGGATGGCAGTAATATTGAAAGTGTCAAAGTGCTCTATTAGCCTATGCACCTCTTGTTGGTAGTTCTTAATATGAGGAAAATTACAATGAATAGTATTCCTCACTTTTCTAACAATGATCTATGAATCCCTGAAAACCTTCAATTCCTTGACACCCAGATCTATGGATTTATTTAATCCTTGCACTAGAGCTTCATAATCGACAATGTTGTTGGTACATTCTAATTCTATCTTGCAGGATAGGAAATAGAGTCATCCTTTATGATTGATAAGGATACACCCTGCTCCTGACTCTTCTTATGATTTAGATCCATCAAAGCAGAGGGTACAAATCTATGGAAGGTAATCTCCCTTTCTTCGTTCTATACCGATTTCTTTCTTACCGATCTCTCATCCCGTAAGCTCAATCGCAAGATTTTGGCAAAAGAGAGTGTTCTCTATCGGCGTCAGTGGTTTCTTTTGAAATATTATTTCAGATTTTTGGGTAAGAGGAACATCAGACAATAGAGGAGCAAAGTCCCCGAAGTGGGAATCACATGATTAATTGCCCAATATCGGGAAATCGATAGACGCAGGTTCATTCAGGGTTTCTAGGTCGATGATCGTATGCTTCAGATATGTTTCTCTATCGATTCTGATCATGCTCTTGTATCCCTTTAGTGGTAACCAAAGGTACTAAAATATTCATTCAGCTTCTCAGACCAGTCACGACTTAGAAGTAGTCCATATGCCTCTGGGATATCTACTACAATGATGCCAATTATTTTCACGAAATTAGGATGTGTCGCTATCCTGATCATTACATCATTGAGTTCTCCCATAATTTTGACTTGGGTTCTTTCCAGTTGTATGACATTCTTATCACTTTTGAGAGGGACAACACCCAATTTATTACAAATGGCCAAGGGAATTACATTAGAGGATGCCCCAGAATATACCAAACAATTGTGAAGATTCCTGTTAAAAACTTTGAACGTTAAGAGGAAAGGTGGTACAAAAGGCTTATCCTTCCTACCTTCTGAGTAGGTATTTATGGTTGGCTTGCTTGCCAAATCTGTTGAGGATAGATCCTTCTTTTGACCGTTGCATGTAGTCGGGTCTTCTACCGAGCTCAAAGCTTGCAACAGAAAGTCTTTCTGCTGAGGAATCCTACATATATCCATAATTGATATATTAGCCTTCAGCTTTTTCAAATCTTCGACTACGTTGTAATCCAGTTTGGGAAATTCCTTGGTATGGATGCTTATAGGATTTTCGTCGGGAGAGAAAGGTATTTTCAGGCGATTGGGAGTTAACTTACTTTTCGGGGCCCGGGCGGCGTCGGTATTTTTCGAGCCGGGTTGATCTTTACTACGTGTATGTACTACCAAAACTTCTATGGGTTTCTCTCGAGACCCAAACAAATCATATGAAGACGCAATTACATCAGGATCCCATATCAACATGGATATGTCTCGTGGTGGGTCAGCTTCTTCCTGATCGACAATATTCATGGCAAACTGCTTGATTGTTCGGTCAGTGAGACTTCGTCCAGAAAATGATTGGCCATTAAATTCATGGCATGGACCCATTGAGGGAATTCTCTTTCAGAGTGGTTCTCCTGGTGATAGGTGCAGAAAGAATCAGATGCAACATTCCCTAGGTCAATGTTTAGGTTGGCTGGGGGAGGTTCAATTGCTTTGAAAGGCTGGTTTCTTTTAAAGAAAGGCTTATAGGGAATTTGGCCTTGGTTTCCTCCCCATGTGCTTCTTTTCATGTCTATAATCTCATTTGATAGTTTCTTGACTATGCGTTGTAGGTCTTCTATATATCCATTACCCTTGTCGGGAGTTTGTTCAGCCGGTTTCCCCGATGGTCTAGTCAAAAGGAGTCCTCTCCTAGGAGGGGGCTGGATTTCTTTTCTCACTAGAGCGGCTGGGCCTTCTTTACATCCTTTCATTTAGAATTCTATCATCTTGGCCTCTTCAAAATTCTCTACAAGGGTTTGCTTGGCAGCTCTTTTAACGAACATGGAAATAGAAGTTGGAAGTGCGTTGGCATAAACCTCAATTTGAAACTCTATAGTGGGTTTTTCCGCGGGTTGGAACTTGTTTAAGATGGTCATGAATATTTGATTGAAATATTTGACCCTCTCTTTTGGGGTCATGGTGGCTACGAAAAACTCAACCATTAGGGCTCCTGTAGTAGTTTCTTCCGCAAATTTGTCTAGAAAATCCTTTTGGAATTTAGTCCAGCTGGTTATAGATCCTACCGGCAAATTAAAATACCATGTGGAGGCCGAATTCTCAAATGTGTAGGGAAAAAGTCTACATACCACATCCTCATGTTGAACATTCATAAGCCTGATCGCAAGTATGAATTTATTGATATGATCTTTAGGAAAACCTGAAGTTTCAGGGTTGTACTTGGGAAGCAGTTTTTTTGGGTGCCGGGGAAGATTGTGTTCTCGTCCAGAGACGACCACGATGTATCCGGCCAACCAAGGCTGGTTGTCTTGAAGTGGAATTTCTCTTTCCTCCTCATGACCGTTGTTCCCTTCCATATCTTTGGAGTCAAAGTCAAGCTCTTCTTCTTCCGAAAAGTCGTCAAGCTCGAGGATGTCACCGGCTGGCGTCTCGGGTATTAGATCAAGAGGTTCTTGGATTTTAGTGATCGTGAAATCTATTAAGTCTTTGACGGAGTATACAAAAAATTCATCGGGAGTGTTAACCACCAGTCTGCTTTGTTGTTTTCTCCTAGGGAGGATGGGAGTTAAGGACAACGCGTTGATTTGTCGGGTGTAGGCTCTGGTGATTCTCCTGAATTGATTCACTTCCTCATGAGGGAGGGCGTAAGGTATTTTAGGGTGAAAAGGTTATTCCTCAGACTTGGGTGAGTTACCCGCTTCGGGAGTACTCAGTAAACGTGGGTTTTCTGTTGGATGACTAGCCATGCATGTGGACCGTTATGAATCTATAGGCTGTTCAGAATGCTATATAACTTATGTATTCAACCATTCATCATTAGGCCCTCCTTCTAGCGCCAATTCTGTTGATGGGTCTTAAATCCCTTGATTCAACAATAGGAAACAAACCCGCCACTGAGGCCCAATTATAATCTGCACCGTTTTAGATGGATTGGTTCTCCAGATCTTGCGATCCGACCAATTTATCGATGTGATTTGTGTTTTATTGTGAAGGTTATCCCTTCAGGTAGGACCGCTCTTTTCTATATTTTGTCTTGAGTGGGACTGGTTTGAGAGATGCAAGCCGACATAAGCCAACTTGACAAGTAATAGGATTGAGTTTCAACTACTGGGAAGAGGCTAAGCTTGGGATAACCCACTGCTCAAACATGCAGACAATGATTCTATGCCAAAGGGCCTAGTACTAATACATTAACCAAATGAACATCGAATTACTGTCTAAGAAAAACTAATTAACAGAATGAAAACACATATGTAATCAAGATCACGGTAAGAAAAATAATTCATCTACCATAACATTCATCATATAACAACACAACGATTCATCTTCATCATTATATAAAGAACATTAAAACATTGCACCATATAACTTGACAACATAATCAATTTCTCTTACTCATTTACTTCATCATTCATGGAACATGATAGGAAGTAATTCTTCTCCAACTCCAATCACATACATCTGATGAAAATAGCTTATCTTTGGTTCAAAAGAAATTCTCAATTCACAGCAGTCTCAAAATAATTATCAACAACCCAAAAAGAAATAGTTCTTACAACAACCATCGACCTTTGGTTAATCGGCTGATGTCTCTATTTATAATATAAAATTCAACTGTAATTAACGGCTAAATACAATTTAGGCCAAACAAAAATTTCGACGTGGCGTGATCATCCATCAGTTTCTTTCAACAATCCACCCTAGATGTCTCTTGAAAAGGGTGACTTCTTTCATATTCAGACCAACTGATAAACATATCTTTGTAGGTTTGAGCCCATGGGAACCTGTGTTGTTCCATAGGGGCAACATATACTCCTCGGATATCCACCGCATGCGTCTGGTACTTCACCAAGCTGGAGTTCAACTGTTGCAACATGGCTCGAGCTCTGATTGGGTGTCCTGCAAATTGTTAAACTTGCCCTGGCTTTGCATCGGTGACCTTTGTGCACTCTTCGGTCCAAAGAGAGTCTTGTATGGAGTGCATCTTTATCACATTTCTCAGGTTAGTGAATTCATCAGGGCTGATGAATTCGGGGAGACCGACATCTTTTATCACTTTATTAATTTTACCCCAGTGTTTCTGGCACTTGGCCCATTTCTCTTGGATTTCTCGGTGTGGGTCCCGGGTCATCTTCACCCAATATTCGACAAATTTATTCATGCAGTCAAGAATAATTTTGCCAACCAGCCGAATGCCATGATTTTCCTTTTATAGACCCTACTAAACTGCCTCAATGTATTCGAGTGTCTCTACTGCTTGCTGTGCCTTTTCATGCCACCTCTCCATTTCTTTGCGTGTCGTGAGTGCCATGAGAGTATCCTCTTAGAACTCGGCTATGATCTCAGTTAACAGGTGCCTTTCCTTCTTAAACTCATTATAAACTTCGTTTAACTCATCCTTCAGATACACAATGGTCTATGTAGCTCCTTTATAGTATTTGACAAGATGGAACAGGTATTCAAGCTCTTCCCGGGTGTCAGCTAGTTCCTTTTCATCTCTCCTGGCTCTATCCTAAGCGACATATGAGAGGGATTTTCCTACACCGATCAGTTCGGACGTGCGAGCGTATGCAGTGATGATTAATTTCTATTCTGTGGTAACCACAATGAATTGATCCAAAGTTATCCTTTGCCTTTTCACGGTCCTTTGAATAATGGCCTTCCTCTTTTGATCATAGGAGATCGCATAGATGTCTGCTACTTCGTCTACCAGTTCTGGTATCTGTTGATCTCCCCATGTGAGGTTGTTTCTCAGGCTACCCGTGATGTATATTTTCTCAGGAGTGGGCTCTCGAATTTCTTCATTTTGTTTTGTAGATCCAACCTCTACTTGTCGTTCGTCAGGGATTTGAATATTGGGAGTAATGGAGGCATCAGGTACAGACTCATCGCTTACTTGCTTGTCAGAATCGCAGACTCTCTTGTGTCGAGGCCACCTTCAGACCCTATTTCCTTTTGTAAGACCTGCTTGTCTTGGACCTCGGGCTCAGGGGAAGCGGTTTTCTCGAGACCTTTTTCCTCTTGGACTTGCACCGGGGTGTCATGAGCAGGTTCCAGACTCTCGTTTTCACTGTAAATATGTATAAGAGTTCTCAAGGGATTGGGTGCTTATGTCTCTATTGAGACCCGACCTATCTCTGGTTGAGTTGTCCCTTCTTCAGAAGGGTCGATCAACGATGTTGCAGGTTTAGGGTTGCCTAACCCATGGGAGTTGTCGGGGACTATGGACTCAGGATCGTTCGATTCCGTCAGGACACTTTGAACAACAGTTGAAACTGCAGGTCCTATGAAAAGATATGGGTCATCCCACATCTATTTCATCAACAACTCGGTTTGCTGATATAACAACGTACCCCTTTCTTGTGCAGCTTGATCTTCCGGGAGATCCCTGATTTGTACCAGGTATTTCCGATGAGTTCCCGCAACTTCAATGTATTCTTCGAGATCACTTATTCCTTCATCCAATTCCTATGCAACTGCTCCTTCTGGGTGTTGGTTAATTTCTTGAACTGCCTGTTCTAGAAATGTTTCCTGTTCTTCATAGCTCATAGCTCTAAACATGGTTCCTCAAGGATCAAATTTCCTAGACGCCACCACATTCCAGCCTTGAGCGTTCTCAGTAAAATTTTCATCCTCAAACTGATAATGGGCATAGGGCCAACAGGATGATACCTGTGACACGTGTTGTAGAACCAATCCCTTGGAACCATGTTTGTGAAATCGATCATTTTGGAACCAAAATTCCAATTGAACTAGCCCGAGTTGTGCAAGATACCAGATATATAAAATATGCAGAACAGAAACGAAATGCTAGAAATAACAGAATAACAGTAAAATATCCAGCA
>JASDQU010737733.1:233877-251657 GCA_032191745.1 Picea mariana | reverse complement strand
ACTTGCCATGGTTTTGTTTTTGCATTTATTTTACACTTTCTATACCATTGAATCTGAAACCCAACATATACAACATTAGTTGCACTACCACTTAGTGCTTATTGATAGACACTTCATTACTCTATACACTTTCCATGGTTCTGTTTTTGCACTTATTTTACACATTAAAAGTGACTTGGTTTTGTTTATGTACTTAAATTATGTTTATGACTTTGTATTTTTTCCTTGCAAATGTAAACTCCATCCTTGCATTCTCTGCATATTCCTGTTCATTAAAGTATCTTCCATATTCATAAATGTCTACATTAAGCACCCATTTTCACTTCTTATGACATTATTGTTGAGTGATGATAATGGCTCTTTTCAGTCTCTCTTAAAGAATTCCTTACCAAAACTCATAATTCCTTCTTCCTCTAGAAAATAATTTCTTCTTTGTATTCCTTCCTTCCCTTTACCTTTTTTACATTTTTAAGGTTACAGTACCATGGACCAATATTGGTTCCAATTAAACTTAGTCATCAATACACCATAGAGCAATGTTGGTTTCAAAGAAACTTAATCATCAATGCAACAACATCATCTATATACACTTGACTCTCTTTTCTCTTTCCTGCTTCATAAATTTTCTTTTTCCATGTCTAAAGATTTTGTGTTTTTGTAACTTTTGTATTTGTTTTAGTTATGTACTTTTGACACTATTTTCTGCTTTAAAAGGATATTTTATATTCTTTTATATATGTAGCTCTCTTTTTGTTCTAAAGATGCGATGTAGAAATTCCTCTTTTCTGTTGTGGAAGATTACGAGATGCCTTTCAAAGATAGCTATGTATTTACAATGAGCTAAAGACATATTTTTGAGTTTAGAATGCACTGTGTTCTAAGATATAAAAGGGAGAAAATCAAATCCATAGTTTTATGCAATAAGCCTCTCTTTTTATTTCCGAAAGGCACAATACTAATACATAGAAGGAAGAGGATGGAATCCAGAATTTTACGTAGTGGGTATCTGACACATGGACTGAGAAGTAAATCTTGATAATCTCGTAGAAAGAAATCTATTACTTGAATCACACAAAAAAACATAGTATGGAACCTAATTTCCCAGCAGAAGGCACTTACAGGAGAAATAGAAGGTCAAATGATTGTGTTGAATTTAGTTTTGAATTTTGTTTGTCACTAAAACATGAAACCTCATACAAAGCCTCTATTATGTACGTATGTCAGAAAACACCAAATGATTAGAAGACATTTGGAAAATCCTGTAAAAGAAACAATGCTAACCTCTAAGCATTCATGCTACCTACAAAATTTCAATATTATGAAAAGAAAACAAACGAACAAATTGGAAACCCTTACAGACAGTCGAAGACAGACATTTGATTAGTATTACCTTATTAAAGGTGCAAATGGGGAGATTGTGTTAAAATGTGCTCCTGGGTTACTTGACTCACTTCAACAAAGGAAGTAATGACCACTTCTTCTCAGCGAATCAGAAAAACATGAGGTCAGTATCTGGACACATTAACACCATGAATGTAATCATAATTTGCTAGCTAGTTGCCTGAAATTGTGCCCATATAATATATAGCATCAAATAAACAATACCAAACATGTAGCACCACACACATAGCTCAAAACAACCATGCCCTTGGTTGTGCCCATATAGTATATAGCATCAAACAAACAATACCAAACAAGTAGCACCACATGTAGCTTAAAAACACAATATATAAAATAGTGTATCTCAGTAATCCAAATTCAATTCAAGCAACACCCTAATTCTATTCAAATGAGTACACTTTTCCCTAAGATATTTTATTTCACATTGAAACATATAAGGATACGTTTTTAAAGTGTCATGAAACACATGATTCAGAGAAGGCATATTGACAAACTCGTCGTACAATATAACTACAACTAGTATATGCATTGGCAACTGCACCAAAAGTCAGAATAACTAATAGTAGTAATAGTTATCATTGAAGCTTAGAACCTAGTATATTCATTTGCAATTGAATTAAAAGTCACTGAATATTTAATTATTAATATTCGTTCAGTAATTTTATCATTTTCATCAGCCTTTTCTAGTTTTTATCCAGCAGTTTGAGTAAAGATGAATAACTCTCATGAATGTTCTGGAAATTCTGAGACGTTGAATCAACGAAAGGATTATCCACTTTCATAAACATAAGCAACTCCACAATAGTGAAATGGAATTACTCACTACTTTCTTTGCCCTACTTTTCCTGCCCCACCCTGTCTTTTTCCTTTTTCCAGGTAGTTGAACTGGCTTTCCATCATTCAATTATTCGATCTTCTGGAGTGCTAAGAGCAGGATATTTGACGATGGGTCAGCTAAAACAATAGGATGGGAAAGATAGAGCACTTCTCAAGGAAAGCCAAGGATAGACCTCAATTTTGGATGTCTCCTACCCAAAGTAGAGCGCTTCGAGTCCCAACATTTCAAGATGCTTGAAACCACCAGCCACATTGAAGATAGCAGAGCCCAGTCTTCTTGCATTGAAGCGAGAAAAATTTGTTGTCTAGTGCTCTCCAATAAAGAAAAGGTGTTGGCTCATCGATTAGGGTAAGCACCATAACTTGTTGTTGATTCTTCCTTCTACAGAGAGGGAAACATATAGGTAAAAAGAGTGATACAGAGATGGCTTGCTTATCCATTTTGCTTAGCCATACTAGCTTTCCCTTAACGAAGAAGGAAGACCATACCTAAGCCAAGCATTACTTTAGCCAAGCATTACTTTCAGGGAGGTGAACAACCATCAGAATTATCCAAAGAGAGTCATCATTTCCTCAAGGGGGCGGTTAAATTTTTCTCTTTCTCCCCTTCCCTGGTGGACTAAATAGAAACGTGAAGGCCAAGCTTGCCTAACAGAATTCCTTTCCAGGTATTAGGGCTATATGGGCACAATAATGATTTGGTCGAACCCATACGAAGGAATAAATGAACCCATGGAAATAATTGAGTGCCAAAAGATAAGACCCTATAAGAATTCTGAATAGTGCGATCCCAACTTCAAGCCTAGCTCTGAGATCATAGAAGCTCGGGTTGGGGTTGGTAGTTGAGCCTATTTTAGGTAGACGATAGGAACCTACAAACATGATACATATTAGGTAACTTAACTTCAAAGCTTAGTTGGATAGATATAAATCAAGGTCTTGCCTCATACATATGATTGGTAAGGATTCATTGTTGGAATCCTTAGAACATTAAGAAAGAAAAATTATAGATCTGATTGGTAAAATTAAGTTCTAATGATCCAGTACTCTAGAAAATATGATGAGCAACGGTTATACAACTCTTGATAATCAGAATGCCTCAGGATCCTGTAATAACTCGCTTGCATCATTTTCATCCTTAATTCCCTTGTAATTGGTTTTGAAATTTTGGGTTTAATTATTGTTTCATCCTATGTCTATATGCTAAAAGGATCCTGTGATTTGTTCTTTTGCAGGCCGCCTCAGGTCCGTAGGTTTTCAGGTAAGATTTTATCCCTGAATCCATTGAAGTTTACTTGGAAATAATGGAGTAAGAGTGAGTTGTAAGTGTGAGTTCTAAGAGTCAGTTCGTAGTTCACTATCTGTAGAGTTTAGTTGTATGTGGTTTGCATGTAACCGACTCAGTAGAGTCTTTTCCTATTTAAGAATGTAATCAATCTTCATTGAATTCATAGAGAAGTGAGCATAGCCTCACCATGTGTTTGTTTCACATATTTTATCTTGGTATCAAAGCCACGGGGAGAGGTACGTACATTTGCGGAGGTCTGCAGGTTCCTCCTCTGGTAAGGCGCAGCAGCACACTACTCATCCTTTACGCATAGGGAAAACGCAGAAATTTCCGTGGACCAACTGAAATTACAGAGCATAAATCTTTACATATTTCCGCACCCAAGTCACTTGTGAGGTGCGGACACCCCGCAGTCAACTGTATCATGAGGTGCAGAAACCTTAATGTTTACGCATGCGTAGAGGTTAATAATGCATGAATTTTTTGATAAGAAAAAAAAAACATGAAGGTTATATGCAAAATCGTGAGTGGAGGTAATAACATATGTGGTTTTAAATACCTGTGTTATATTTTCTCATGCATGGAGGTCGCGTGAGTTTGAGGATAATATTGGCATTTATATTTTCTCATGCGTGGATCTTGCATGAGTAGGAGTTTTATATAGTATGCATGCAAGATATTTTTTTATAGTATGGATTTTATATAGTATGCATGCATGAGTGAAGTTATAAACCTTTTATTAGTCCCCGCCGTAGGCGTAGAGGGGACTATATCAATCGATAAATCGTTGACTTCATATTAGTCTATCCTTTGACCACAAATATTTCCATATTATCTATTGTTGGAACCAGGGAACTGAAAACATCGATTTTTATATAAAAAAAAGTACTATATTTGTCATGATATGATTGGACAAGGGATTGGAGGTCTTATTGTTAGCTTCACTATTCCCAATGTTATATATGTTGGCATATCCAAGGTATTTGATCGTATATGGTATTTTTTGAATCATATATTTTGTTATGCATTTGTCGATGGTGGATTAATGCTAGCATTAATTCAAATGTTTGGTTTAGCATTTTATGCTAGGTAAATTTATGGCAATGTTAGATATGGTGGCATATCCAAAGTTTGGCTTTCCAGAACATTCTGTGGTGTTCGAACTATTGTTACAAAAAATATAATTTTTCTTTTTGGGATACGTGAGAGTCCTGCTACATTGAATTTTTTTCTTAAATGTTTACAGTGCATTTCTGACAGACTTAAATGTTTACCTAACAGGCTTGGTAGTGTAGAATGGTTACTTAACAGACTTGTTACAAGACATTTTCTTCAGTTTTTAAATTTTTTATGCTCCAGCAGCGTTGTTGGTTTGGTGGTCCATGCTTGCTTTTTGCATGCCACTGATTTCTTATTTGCATGTTGGGTTCCATACTTAGCCAGTATTATGGATGCGCCTTAGCGGATAGGTTGTATCGAACTATGGTGTATACATTAGCATTTCCGAATTAGTTTTCTTTAATAGTAGGGCTCCTAGACAGAAAACATTGAAATTTATCAAATTATAGGTTTCCTGGACAGCATAGATTAACATAGGAAATATGTAATTTTATAGAGTAGATATATATAGCCTGCACGGAGCCATCATCCCATACTTAATCAGTTTTTGCATCACTTGTTGTCAGGGTAGGCGGCTGAAAATTGACAATCGGAGACTTCGGCGATATCGAAATTGATAATCAGACTTGCGGACTATTTGAATTTGAAGGTAGTCATGTCCAAAAAAGTTAACATTGTTGAAATAGTTTACTTTATGTGTGTTTTACATACCCTGGTGGAAAAAAAACACACAAAAAAAATAGTGAGCATTTTTTGGATCGTGGGTTCTTCGGATGGCGGGCTCTAGGTTCGGTCCCTGTTGTTCCGTGTCCTACAAATAGCACGGACAGTTCCGCGATATACAAAATGAAAATAGGGCTTGCGTACTATTTGAATTTCAAGGGCTCTTGCAAAATAACTATCATTCTCGAATTACTTTTCTTTGTGTACGTTTTACATACGCTCGTGAACAAAAATAAAACAATAGTAGTAACGTCTGTTACATAGGGCTCCATCCTCGCTACCTTCTGTGCTTCCAAATACACATTAAATATGCTTTGAAAAGTTAGAACCGAGAAGACAGGTTCGAAAAGATGGGCTTCAATAACTGGAAAGCTCGAGGACATCTCCAATTAAAATGAATAGACAGGAAAATATTATGGGATTTGGTAATTTGTTTTTGCCTGCATTTTAAATTTTCGAAATTATTATTATTTTTTTTCCTTGTGCAGTTTTAGTTTTCTTCAAAGCTTCAGCATAGTTCACGAATGTTTCGGTGACAGAGACCTTGATTTCATGTCCCTCTTTAATATTGTGCATTTCGAAATGATGGGCTTTAATAATTGGAGGACATCTCCCATTAAAATGAATAGACAGGTGAATATTATGGGATCTGGTAATTTCTTTTTGTCTGCATTTTGAATTTGCGAAATACTTTTTATTTTATTTTTTGCTTGTGCAGTTTTATTTTTCTTAAAAGCTTTGGCAAAGTTCACGAGCGTGTCACCCACAGAGGCCTTGACGTCATGTCCCTCTTTAATAGTGTGCATATCTTAGATGTCAGATTTCATAATCTGCTCGTATATGGGAATTTTAATACGTGCTGGTAGTCACTATTGAGCGTACATATTCAAAAAGATTGGCATTAATAAGTGAAAATATAGAGAACATCTTTCATTAAAATGAATCAACACAAAATCTACGGCAGACCATCCAACCTTGCTTTTAAATACTTATTTCCATTTCTCTCTATGGTCAAAGAGTTGCACTTTAGGGTTCCTTCGTTCTAATGTTCCTGGTCATGCACATGTAAGAAAACTTAGAGATGCGATTGACGAGTATATGAAAGAATAGAGCCTGGTTTTATGTGACGTGAGCTTTGAGTAAAAACAAAACTCTATTATACAAAGAGAAAATTAGAGAGGACGAAAAAAATAGAACAAGTATGTTCTGGTTGGTGTTCTCTCTGTGTTCGATGCTTTGGTTCATTGAAAATGTTGGCTGGAGATTTGTTGGTTGAACTTCTTTGTTTTATTGCTTGGAATTGTAATGAATTTTGAGGTCAGGTGCAAAATAGTTCTTCGTTTAAGTATATAGCTTCTTCCAACAACACAGATTTGGCAAGTGTATCAAGTTGTACAGATTGCACAAGTATTTGTCTACCTCGGAGGTGGGTAGCAGAAATGGTATGGGTGGCTAAAATGACATATTATCACTGCAAACGTTTATATTTCATAGTATGATGACCTGCATGTGGGTCTGGTAGCCGACTTGACAGAAAGCTATGTTCTTTGTGAAAGTTTGTTCGATTTCCTCTGAATGTAGTTGCAGACTCTACATATTTGGCGTCACCTCTTAACATTCCAGACCTTTCTGTGGGCTACCATATCTCCATGGCTATGAAGAAAGATATATTTTGATTCCATATGTAGCATTTGATACACTTTCCAGACCTATTCTGGTGCATTTTGCAGCATTTGATGCACTTGCTGCACCTCTACTGCCCGAAGAAGTTATGTACCAAAACAGAGTTGCTTTTTGCATCTGGGTTGGAAATTCTTTCCAATTTAATGTAATAAAGCAAATAAGTTCCACATACAAATCCTCAGGCAGGCTTCTCAACCAAACAGATGATAGAATATAGGGAGAATACCAGTCACTATGTACTTGAATTATTTTCTGCTACTTTAGTTGTTGTGACATAGAATGACTCATTCCACTTTGAAATTGGCCTGAATGGAATTTGTAAGTTGTCTCGAATGTCAAGGGTCAGGAACATTACAAGCAAAGCACCTTAAACCCCAACTTTTCAACAGCAGAGGGAAATTAATACTTGACAAAGAATGGAATGTTGAATAAACAGGCATTGCAAGCAGGCCATATCTGGAAGAGAGAATATATTCAAAAAAGTGGGATAGATGTACTTGGTAGCATCGATTAAGTACAAAACTATGAAGAATCTTCATCAATGTACATATTTTAAATTGGTCGACAACAGGAAAAATCGCAATCATTGTCGAAAATAGCCTCGGCTATATTTTGTAACCCACCTTATTTGAATATAGAATAATTTCGGTTTATTTTTTAACAGTATTTTCCAATTTCTGGTATTTGTTTTAATTGTGTTTTCTACCTTCTTCCCCTGTGTGGTTAAACATGAAACACAAGGTTTTGTTTCTGCTGCCTAGTACTTCAATCTAAATAAAACATGGCCTGTTCTTTCTTTACATTTTACATGTAAGAATAATTTTTCATAGGCCATACTTATGTGGCGGCGACCCTGTATTTAAAGAAAGAAATTGGAGGACCCGTGCTGCTCCCATTCTTCGGGTTCCATGAATAGAATTAATAATGAGTAACGACAAGGCGGCTGAACTGTTGACGCAATGTTCCTGTGAAGTTTGTTGGATATATTGCAGCTTCTTCTATTTGATAATATCCGTGCATATACACTAATATCAGTAGTATTGGAATAAATACAAAAAAAACTCCTCTTCGGAAAAGCATAGGAAATTATGTTTGGGTTTGTGGTATTAAACAACTATGTCCATTGTTCCATCATATACATCTTCCAGCCTAAGAACTTCCGTAATCTGTATTTTATGCTTTAATTACTTAAAAGTCACCAAATTTTGATTGCATTTAATTTAATTTAGATATTGATGTTTATGGAGAGTTGGCATTTGCTGATCTCATTGCAACGAATACAAGATGAATAGATGATAAGGATTTTATGTCGTTGAGACCACAATGCAAATTCATGTTTCTTGTTGCGCTATATACATGTTGCAGTCAAAATTTTTGGGTTCCAGCGAAATTTGCAAGACAAAAATATTGAAATAGATATCATAACTTTGTCTTGGCCAATACTTGCCTAGTTATCTAGGCACTAGGCCCCGGGTTCGCGGTACCCAACACCTATGTCCCCTGTTTCGTCAGTGATTTGTTCCTTTCCATACTTGGCCAATTTTATGTCCACCACTGCGAGGCCGGCACTTGAGAACTTAGTTGCTTATCGTTCCACAATATACATCTTGCACTGAAAAGATCCGTGATCTACAATTTCACCACGGGTTCCTCGTACACATTGACTTCGTTCAAAGTATTTGTTGCTTCTTTCCATCCCTAGCAACTTCGCATCCTTCATGATATACATCAATAATGCTCTTACTAGTGACAAGTGGACAAAGTGGTACGAAAGATACCTCTGTCATTTGCAATTCATGCTTTAACATCTTCATCTATATCCTCGCACGACGGATCCGACCGAGCACTGTTCCTTTCCATACTTAGCCAATTTTATGCCCACTGCTGCGGGGTCGGCGCTTGCGAACCCTGATGTTCTTCTGCGAGATACTTAGTTCTTTTTCCCTTCTCTTGTTCCCATATATTATCTACAATTCCACTACCAACACCTCCGTCCTTTTTCCCTTATTTTCTTCCCATGTATTATGTGACTATAAAATATGGACATGATATTCTATAAAGCACGCACAAATTTCTCATTCCATACCTAGCGACATTTTCGATCGCGGGTTATCGGGTGCATAGGCAAGCTCAAAAATGGGGCTCCATTGTTTCGTAGCCTACAAATAGCACCCAGAATTCCACGATATACAAATTGACAAGCGAATCTGTGGACTAGTTGAGTCAACATTGCACTTCTATTATTCCATGTCCTCCAAACAACACTCCCAGTTCCGTGATATAGAAACTGACACACGGAATGCAGAAATGGCGGAGTGCAGATTGCCATTGTTTACGGATGCCAATCCCTGTGAAGTATCTAATAGTATCTAAAAATTTATTTAGAATACTAAATTAGCACTTATTAGTGACAAATGGACACAGAGGTACAAAACAGTTGGAATTGCAGCCTCCGCAATATACAAATTGACTACCAGACATTGTCCACTCTTACGTCTTACAGATTATGCATTCAAATGTTCAAAGAAATACAATTAGAAGGTTCGGGCCTCACCTCCTCTGCGGATACCTTCTCAGCCTGTTTTGGATCATCCTTTTGGCAGGTTCATGAAATATGCAGCTCCAGCATTGGCGGGTTGGCATATATTTATTTCCATCTATACAATCAGACGACAAATCCGACCGACCATTGTTGCTTTCAATACTTATCCAATTTTATGTCCACGGTTTCCGTGTTGGGACCAATTTCAGTTCCATCTATATCCTCACATGGAGAATTGAACCGACAGTTGTTCCTTTTCATATGTACCGACATTTCTGATCAAGGGTTCTCAGGTGGGCGGGCTCAAAATTGGCCCTCCATTGTTGCGTGTGTTACAAATAGCACCCAAAATTCCACGATATACAAATTGAGAAGCGGAGCTACAGATTGGCTGACTCGACATTGCACTTTTATTGTTCTGTGTCCTCCAAATAGTCCTTCAAGTTCCGTGATATACAAATTCACACACAGAATGCAAGGTTGGCGGGGTGGAGATTGCCATTGTTTACGGATACTAATCTCTATGAAGTATTTAACAGAATCTAAAATATTATTTTCAATACTAAATTACCTCTTAGTACTAACAACTAAACACAGGTGCGGGTCCAACATCATCCTCTCTTCCGACATCATCTGCTCTTCTGTGTTACAAATTATGCATTCAAATTATTTACTCCAGTCCTCCGCAATATACAAATTGACTACCGGATTCACTTCTTGTATTCAAAATTTCCCTGATCTACAATTCCACCGCCGACTCCTTTCTCCTTTTTCCCTTTTCTTCTTCCCCTGTATTATGGCTCTCATTATCTCCATGTATATAATCACACCTTAGGCAATTTTATGTCCACGGTTGTTGGGTTGGCAATCTACAATTCTATTGCGTGCTCCTCAAACTCACAAGCTTCACTATACCACGGTTGACAAATGTGATTCCTAATATACATTTTCCATGCTCTTACTAATGACTCTTACAAGTGACAGTTGCACACGGCAATACGAAATAGTTCGCATCCAGCCATTCGCAACATAGAAATTGACTACTGGGTTCCAACATCGTCCCCTCTTCTGTGTTATAGATTATGCATTCAAATGTTCTGAATAATACAATTTGACCATTCGGACCTCTAACCCTATTTTGGATCCTCATGTTCATGGATTCACAAAATCTCAAATTCTTAGTCAGTGTTTCAAGTTAGCGCATTCGAATTCTGCTGCTTCTTCTTCCTTGATATGCATATTGCACTCAAAATTTCTATGATTTACATTTCCACCACGGACTAATTGGTCCTTTTTCCCTTTTCTTCTTCCCTTGTATTATCGCTTTGTGGTTATATACATAGTCTCCTTTCTATAAACACGGGTTCCAGCATTGGCGAGTTGATATATCTTTATCTCCATCTATATAATCACACAACTCCTCCGACTGACCGCTATTGCTCTCCATACTTAGCCAATTTTATAGCCACGGTTGGTGGGTTACATGTATTGCAATCAAAAAGTTCTGAGACATACAATTTGACCCTCACGCCCTCACCTTCAATAGTTGCACCTTGCAACCCTATTTTGTAGCGGTTTTTTTCCCTTGCCTGCGACCTCCGTACTTTCTTGCTATGCAATTAGAAACCTTTGATGCTAACAGGTCACCATGCTGGAACCGTCAACATTGTCATTAATGGGCAAAAAACTCGAGGATATATCCCATTATTACGCATTAAACCAAGATGTGTGGAAACTTATTTGTCCCTTCCGATTGTTCATCTCCAACACGCGTCGTCGTGTTGGGCCGCTCAAGAAATCTGCAATGCTTAATCACTCATTGCAATATCCACCATGTTCGCATTTATATATATGCAATTAGTAGTGTTTAATGTTAACAACGCATCATGCAACAGTTGTCCAGATTGTCATTAATCAATGAAAGTCTCGAGGACATCTCCCATTCACATGCTTTCGACCAAAATTTGCATAGGGTTATATTAGCCCTTCCAACCTTTCATTTCATTCATCGTCTAGAACAAATAAATGTCTTTGTAGACCTATGGCAGTGGGTTGACAACAGTTTTGTGGAGATACAGTAAATATGTTCATAGAAGAGGACCAAAGGTTCTAGTGGTCCAAGGCATACTTTTACTATTCATCTCGTTCCGCCCAGAACGAAGTGATTTGGACCTCCGAAATAGCTCGTGCAGGCTGCGTCCCTAAGGTTTTTGACTGTAAGGAGGTGGTCTCTTGGTGCACCGAAAAATATATTCCAGGCCAAAGAATTATTCCACTGTGCGACCATTCTCCTGTTTCTTTGTCACCTCATCTCTTCCGCGAGATGTTGAAATTGTCGAAACCAACATTAACGTTCAGAGGACAAGACTGCAAGCAGTTTCTAAAAAAACATCATAACGGGTTGGACATCTTAGCCAACTTCCTCGAAGACCCGACAACAGTTCCTGGAGATATCACAAGGCTCCAGGTAAGTTCCTTTAGAAATCCATTCAGGAAAATTGCTTGGTTGTTTACAAGAATAACGTGACAGGCATCCACAACAAGCATTTCCCATATAATTATTTATATTTTGTATTTCACAGTCAAGGAACAATACATTTTCGATTGGGGAAAGCTAATCTCCATTGAACTTTGTTCCCAGTTATCATGATTCAAAGAATTGAATAAATTTTATATGTCATCCTACTTGATTTTCACAATTGTGTATTGTTGCCCGTTTCCAAAACTTTCTCTTTCCAATAAAATAAACTGTGGATTTGACCCAGTAGCATTCTGGCACGACGCCCTGTGGAGATACAAGGCCTCCCATTGTTTTTAGGAAGTTTTTAATGGCTTTGTCTCAGTTTTCAAAGATTTACTGTTAGGCAAGGATGCTCCGCGAATGTCTCGCCACGCAAGCAAGTTTTTGAACAAGAAGGGCACACTTGAGCAAAAGGAAAATCATAGTCTCCTCATGGTCTTTGGCTCTAAGGAAAATATTTCCTTCCTTCCATGCCACATCATGGACAAGATGTTTGTTGCAGAAATAGCAAGGCAATACAACCATTGGTTGCATTTTTTTCATGACAAGAAAAAAAAAACAGTTCATTCCTCTGCCCTGGAGAGTCGGAGACTTCGTGTGCAGAAACATCAACAAGATTGACGAGTTTGACGCCCATTTCAAGAAATTGAACCTAACGTACACTAAAAGGCTAAAAGGGTTCGATCCCAATGGCATTTTTGGAGAACATTTACTAGGTGTTGGCTTTAACACCTCTTTTATCCATAGACACCTGACCCAAGACAGGGACAATGTCAACAACAATCCTGCTTTTGCCCATTGCTACGCAGAGACATGGAAAAGAACAACTGAATTGTATAGACAACATGGTAAAGTATCCGGTGAGAAGAGTACCCAGTCCCCTGCCAGCACTTCCAAGAGCATGACACCACGGAGCGTCGCTTTGACGGTCCATCCCAGTAAGAAAGAAACCCAGAAATATTTGAACGAAGGATGAGATAAGAACCATCCTTGCATAAATATTGATAGTTCTCAAAAATTTCCACTGATGAAGAAGAGAAAAAATAATGCAGGGCACGCAGAGGAACTTGAAATTGACAGTGGAAAACTGCAAATTGAAATTGAAGCTGAGCAGATGCAAAAAATTGGGTCGTCCGCGATGGACATATCTGACACCGAATATTTTGACATAGATGAATCCTTCCTAATCCAGAGTGTTATTTTTGACAGCCAATCTAAAAGTAAGGTCATTGAAAAGAGAGATGTAATAAACAGGAAAGGCAAATCTCGAACAGAGATTGACTTTAGCCAAATGACCCCGTCCAAAATCTGCGCATTTCACCAGGTAACCGGTGATGTTCTTCGTGATTCCATTGGAGGAATGGAGACAGATTATGCCAATCTGAAACACTGCCTCAACGAATTTGAACAGGCTTTCATTACAACACTAGAATTTGCCAGTCCTTTGGAAAAAATCGTGCCTTCTACCACTACAGCGAAGATGAAAGTATCCTCTACCCCCCTTACATGATCCAGAGCCCTTATAGAGAACAACATCAACAAAAGAATGCAACTATTTACTGAAGCCTGGGAAACATTGCAAAATTTAGTTTCCTTCGAAAAGAAGGCCAATGATTTGCTTGAACATTTGGAGGCGAATTTAAAAAATGAACAACTTTTCTTTCATCAGGTGCTGGACCCTTTTGCCAACTATGCCCTGAACACATCGCAACTAAAAAGAAGACAAGAGAAAGTCCCCTCCCCAAAGCGCACCAAAAAAGTAAAAGCATGTTGGAAAAAAAAAATTGAGAACTTGCACCTCATTGTCAAATCATGTAAACAAGTCATATCAGAAAAGGAAAATTTATTCACAAGCCTGCTCCAGATGGACTTAGTCGAAACTACCAACGAGGTTCAAGATCCAAACTTAATTCTCAAATCCTTGTCAGTCACCAAAGAAGCGTTCCAGGAACAAGTTGATATTTTAAAGGGGTTGTCTTTCAAAAAATTTACAACATACTTGAACATCATCTAGATGAGCACGAGCGCTAGGTACTGGACTATGCCTCACACAATGAAGAAATTGAACAGAGTCTGCATAGTATTTCAATGGATCTAAAGAAATTGGAAAACGATCTTTACGACATAGAGATCTGGGATGAAATCAACACAGCCCCCATGAAAATCTACATCGAAGAATGGTTCCAACTCAGAATAGAAAGCCTCGTCCAGGAAGGGAAACAACCGATCAACAAGAGTCCACTTCCCATCGACAACAGCAACAAAAACGCATCGGCTTCATAGTAAGTCTATACTGCCATCTTGTTTTGTTTATCATTCCAGTTTAAGTATATGCTGTCATCTTCTTTTCTTTATCAATCAACTTATGTCCTCTTTAAATAGAAAACTGTAACCAAAGACTCATCAGTTCCAATTTCTTCTTTTTAGGTCTTCCTCTCTACCATCGCACACTTCTTTCGACGTTCCTAATTCTTCTACTTATTTCTTTTTATGGTCTGCAGGAGACCCAATCCCAGTTTATATGACAAACACATTTAAATTTCCACAAACATGTAACAAACATTATTAATTTTTGTTAAATTTCAAAGAAAATTGATTCGAAAATGTCCTTATTGTATACTAAACTTTGGGTTTCCAGGAACCTTCTTGTTTGTTCCAAAGAAAACTAATTCGGATATGCTACATTTCTTGTCTCCTATTGTATGTTAATTTTTGGGTCTTCAACGACTTTGATGGTTTAAATGTTGATGTAATTTCCTGATATATGTAACAACCATTATTTATTTTATAATAAGTTTCTATAGTTAGCAAGCCCGCTTCTCAATTTGTATATCGCGGAACTGCCGACGGTTTTTGTAGGACACGGAACAACAGAGGCCCATTTTTGAAACCGCCAGCCCGAAAACCCGTGATCCAAAGACTTGCTAATTATGGAATGAGAATTTCATCCATGCTCTATAAAATATGTGCAAACAAAACTAATTTGGCAATGCTATATCTTTTTTTTCCAAAAAAAAGCCTTACTTTTAAAGCAAAGTAATTCGGTGCAACAAATGTTATTACTATTGTATTATATAACAGACATTATTAATTTCTAGTAAATTTCTATAGTCTGCAACTACGCCTCTCATTTTGTATATCGCAGAATAGTCAGTGTTATTTGTAGACCACGGAACATCACACACACAATTTTCAGCGTGCCAGCCCGAGAACCCGCGATACAAAAATTGCATACATATGCAATGAGGGCTACAAATTTCGTATCTATAAAACTAAAAATCTACTTTATACAAATGCATATTTTGTATGTATAATTTATTTACTAAATATCTACTTTATACAAATACATTGTTCGTATGTATAATTTATTTACTAAATATCTACTTTATACAAATACATATTTCCGATGTATAATTTATTTATTTCTAATGACTTTCTATGTCCTAGTTTTCAAAATAACCAATTCGGTAATGCTAAATTTTTTGTGTCCAACAACCATTCAAACATTGATAATTTTTTATATTTTTTCAAGAAGAACTAATTCGGGAATACTATGTTCTACACACAAACCACATGTATTTCAACTTTCTAGCCACCTACCTATACTAGGTCACATTTACTCCCATACCAATCTGGCAGGGACTACGCTACCATGCAACACTTGTTAAAAGTGGGTTTTTAATAATGTGGAGTATTAAATCGTAGATATTTGCATGTGGAGTTTAAATGGAACATAAAGTTATTAAAAGTGGTTTTTTAATAAACTATTAAAGTGGGTTTTATTTTGAAGTTTATTAAAAGTGAATTTTTTTATAGTGGATATCTTCTATAAAGAGGTGAAGAGGGAGTTATAAGTTTTTTCTTTAAAAAGTGGATATTTTGGATATTAAGATGCATGCATGATTTAAACTAAGAATAGAGATAGATTTGGATCAATGGATCCGAAGGCAGAGCAACAGACTGCTCAACACAGGAGAAAACTCGACGAAAAGTTGAATATCCTTGGTGTTTCACTTGCAGAGAATATATTGCAGCGATGGTGAATCCGCTGACAGAGACCTGCCTCAATGAAGCCAACAAGTTAGATGGCTCGAATTTCATTAACTGGAAATTCAAGATGCAGACACTCATGGAAGGCTATGGTGTCTGGAACATTGCGAAGGGAACTGAACTGAAACCAACACAGATCCAAGATTGGGAGAAGCACGAAAACAAGGCAAAGGTATTGTTGCGCATGTCAGTTAAAGATAGCATAATTCCACATATTAGAGACGCTACAACTTCTGCTGCAACATGGACAACGCTTAAAGAATTGTATGAAACTAGCAACACAAATCACATTTTGTTTCTGAAAACTAAATTGCTAGGCATTAAGATGGATGGAAATGNAAGAGGTGAAAGACAAGCTAGTAAATATAGGGGAAACTGTTTCCAACACTGACCTAGTCACTATTACCTTAAATGGTATGCTAGAAGATTATCATATGTTCATAACAAGTCTCGCCGCAAGGGAGAAACCTCCCACGTTTGAAGAACTAACAGGTATTTTACTGCAAGAGGAAGAGAGGCGCGGGAATCTGAAGCCTCAGAATAAATATTTGGCACTGTGGTCAAATAAGAGATCTACGAGAGGGAGATCAGGAGAAAGAGGCAGAGGAGGCAATTCATGGCAGAGAGGCGGTTCATGGCAGAGAGGTAGTTCATCACAGAGAAGACAATCTCCAAATCAAGGTATGCAATCTGACAGGAATGAGTCAAAGAGTTGTTTTTATTGTGGTTGACCTGGACATATTGTTAAAGACTGTCATAAGAAGAAGAACGATGAGGCTAGGAATAAACCTAGAACACATTCAGGTCATTATGCTGAAAAATCTTCAGACCAAGATCTCAGATTATTTATTGCTAGTGATGATATTGATGAACCCCCAAATTTTGAATCACAAGATCTTAGGCTGTTTGTTTCTAATGCTGTTGTATCTGCTGAAACAGATGATTTTGATGCCTGGTTTGTGGATTCTGGAGCATCAGTACATATGACTTGTAATAAAAATCGGTATGCTAATTTTAAAGAAACACAGAATGGTGCCAGCATATATCTTGGTGATGACCGCGCTCATCGGATCAAGGGATATGGAGACATTCTTGTGACATTGTCGAATGGTACTTTTCGTCACATTCGGAATGTAGTGTATGTGCCAGGAATAAAGAAAAAATTGATCTTTGTGTCCACCATTACAGATCAGAACTTGAAGGTTGAATTCTTCAAGAATTATTGCATAGTGAAGGATCTGCTGGACCACTTCCAAACTGTTGCAACGAGAGTCAGAGCAGGAGGCCTATACAAACTTGATGTTACCAACAAAGCACATCACGCACTGACTTCTGCAACTATGCCAATAGAGATTCTTTGGCATCAAAGGTATGGACACATTAATCATCCTAGTTTATTTTTATTACAGAAGAAGATTATGGTTGAAGTACTTCCCATGTTAAATAATGAAAAGGTTGCATGTGATGGATGCGCATTAGGAAAGACGAATAGAGATGAATTCCCCTCTAATCCTGATAGGAAAAAGAGATATGTGTTAGATCTTGTGCATACTAATGTTTGTGGGCCTATGCAGACTAGGTCTTTAGGAGGTGCATTTTACTTTCTGTTATTTATT
>JASDQU010737733.1:215259-232890 GCA_032191745.1 Picea mariana | reverse complement strand
TTGCACTTGTCATGGCTTCCCATCGGCTATCTTCGCGCATTCTTCGGTCCATAGCGAGTCTTGTTCGGCGTACAACTTGACCACCTCGCTCGAGTCGATAAACTTATCGGGGGTGCCAAATTCAGGGAGATAGACATCTTTCACCACTTTATTAATTTTACCCCAGTGTTTCTGGCACTTGGCCCATTGCTCTTGGATTTCTCGGTGTGGGTCCCCAGTCATCTTCACCCAGTATTCGGAAGATTTCTTCATGCAATCGAGACTACTTTTTCCAACCAGTCGAATGCCATGATTTTCCTTTTCTCAACCCTATTGGACTGCCTCAATGTATTTGAGTCTCTCTACCGCTTGTTGTGCCTTTTCTTGCCACCTCTCCATTTCTTTGCACGTCGCGAGTGCCATGAGAGTATCCTCCTGGAACTCGATAATGTTCTCGGTTAACAGGTGCCTTTCCTTCTTGAACTCATTATAAAATCCATTGAACTCATCCTTCAAATACACAATGATCTATGTAGCTCCTTTATAGTATTTGACAAGATGGCACAGGTGTTTGATCTCTTTCAGGGTGTCGGATAGTTCCTTTTCATCTCTTCTGGCTCTATCCTAAGCGGCATCTAAGAGGGATTTTCCTTCGCCGATTAGTTCGGACATGCGAGCATCTACAGTGTTGATTAAGTTCTCCTCTGTGGTAACCACGATGGATTAATCCAAAGTGATCCTTCTCTTTTTTGTGGTCCTTTGAATGATGGCCTTCCTCTTTTGATCATGGGAGATCGCATAGATGTCTGATAATTCATCTATCGGTTTTGGTATCTGTTGATCTCCCCATGTGAGGTTTTTTCTCAGGCTACCCATGGTGTATATTTTCTCAGGAGTGGGCTCTCACACTTCTTTTCTTTGTTTTGTATATCCGACCTCTACTTGTCATTCGTTAGGGATTTAAATATTGGGCACAATGGAGGCATCGGCTACAGACTCATTGCTTACTTGCTCATCGGTCGTAGAACTGTCGATTTCCTTTTGTGGAGGTTCATCACTCAGAATTGCTTCTGCTTCTTGTTTGTTAAACTCTCTTGTGTCGAGGCCACCTTAGGACCCTATTTCCTTTTATAAGACCTGCTTGTCTTGGACCTTGGGCTCAGGGGAAGTGATTTTCTCAGGACCTTTTTCCTCTTGGACTCGCACCGTGGTGCCATGAGCAGGTTCTGAACTCTCGTCATCATTATAAAAATGTATAAGAGTGCTCAAGGGATTGGGCACTTGTGTCTCTGTCGAGACCTGACCTGTCTCTGGTTTAATTGTCCCTCTTTCCGAAGGATCGATCAACGATGTTGTGGGTTTAGGGTTGCCTAACCCATGGGCATTATCGGGGACTGTGGATCTAGGATCATTCGACTATGCCAGGACACTTTGGATAGTAGTTGAAACTACAGGTCTTATGAAAAGATATGGGTCATCCCGCATCCATTTCATCAGCAGCTCGGTTTTCCGACATAACAATGTACCCCTTTATTGTGCAACTTGATCTTCAGGGGAATCCCTAATTGGTACCGTGGATCCAAGGTAAATTGTCGCTGCCTCGATGTCTTAATGATGGACACTGGCTTGGGAGAGAATTCTAATTGTCTTGTAACTGTTGGGGAGGATCCTTCTCCTACTTCTGATTCTTGCAACTTAGGGGCTCTGGGTGATTTCCTGGTGGAAGGCTTCTCCGAAGGCATTGTTCCTGCAATTTAAAATTCCTTTTGAACATGCGTACAGAGTAGTGTTGGGTGTGCACATATAACAATGGAATGTATGAAAACCACTAGAAGATACATACATGTAATGCTTGCTAAGATAATTGCTTAATACTCACTGAACTTTGGGCATTTCTTCTGGGTTGTTGGCTTCACTCTTCTATTTGTTCTGAATTTATTGTTGCACAGAATGGGACCATGCATAATGAATCGAATAGGATATAAATGGAGAGGTACTACCAGTCATATCAATCAGTTAATATGAGTAATAAATGTAAATTCAAAATAAATTACCTTCAAATCTCTGCAGATCAACCTTAACTACTTTACGACGGAGGCGCGGAAGAAGATGCATTGTATCGGTGGGTTTAATGGATCCTTTTGATTCGTGCACGAATTAGTAACTAATGAGTGATCTACTAATTAACTACCAGCTTTGAATGTGGCGTATCTGACACATATGGAGGTAAAACATATCATCGTGTCACATCACCCCGGTGTAGGGATCGAGAATCGACTACTATTTGAGTGCATACTTATATTGATATTCTCTTGATAGAACCTCTGACACCGATGATATCAGGGTTGGTGATCAAGGGAAAAATGAGTATGCAACTCCTCGGTGAGCCTTCACTTTATGATCCTTTATCGTTGAAAATTGTTTCAGGCAAAGTGTTTACTATTACATTTTTCTATCGAAACTAAATGGATCGGTCTTCGGCGGAATCCTTCATGGGGTTTTTTGTAGGAAAGAAACGCTTTCATCGGTCGACACCGATGAAGGTCGGTACTCGGCTACTTTGACTTTCCAAACGATTTTTTCCACCTTAAAACTTTTACCGATGCCGAACCTTTGAAGTGCATTGGGGAAACTTTTGGGTCATCGATTTCTTGAGTGGTTGTCAAGTCCCCTTTATGGTTAATATGACTCTTCGTTACAAGTTCAAGTAAACTTTAATTAGTTCATTCAGGAAACATCTAAGATAAGCAAAGGTATCAGTTTCATGACTGAAGTGAAGTCAGTCGATGCAAAAGATTGAGTGGTACCCAAAAATGAAAATTCATAGACCTTTTTAAGGTGTGTTGAGTGCTCAACAAATGGAGATTCATTGGGTGAATGAAAAATCTCTGGTTCATAACGAGCACACATTTATTCATACCTGTATATATTACGATTTTTTTTTTTTTTTAATTAATGAAAGTATCGTTTTAGGGCTTGACCATTTACTGGGAGGGCATCAGGTTCCCCTCTCGGATTCTACAATCAATAGGTACCTACCCCGATTTTCTTGGCCACTTGGAAAGTTCCAAGCCATAGGCTTTGAAACTTAGAATGTTTTCCCTTTGGTTTGTTTGCTTTGTCCCACTTCAGCACTAAGTCTCCTACCTCAAAGTTTTTTTCTTTAGCCTTATGCTTATCAAACCATCGTTTCACTATATGTTGATGAGCTAGGAATTTCGACCTAGATTTTTCTCTATGTTCTTCCAGCATGAGCAAAGTGTCGATCCTCTGTTGCATGGTCGACGAGGGTTCCTCATTGGAATATTGGGCCAATTGGAGAGATGGTAGATAAAGCTCGTTTGGGAGGATGGATTCATGTCCATAGACTAGAAATCATGGGGAATTCCCTACAACTTCCTTGGGTGTGACTCTATTGGCCCATAGAGCGTTATGGAGTTGGTTGTGCCAATTTATTTGGTTATCTGTAACCGTCTTCTTCAAAATTCTTACTAGGTTCTTATTAGTTGACTCCGCTACACTGTTTCCCTGAGGGTAGTAATTTGCAGAGTACTTGATCATGATCCCTTTGTCCAGAGAAAACTCTGTTAACAGGGTAGAAGAAAAGTAAGTTGCATTATCAAAGACCAGAACAGAGGGGACACCAAACCTTGTGATCAGTTGTTTTTCTATAAATTGGATTACTACCTTCTCGTTTACATGAGTCAGAGGAATGGCCTCTACCCATATCGTGAAATAGTCGGTAGCAGTAAGAATGTACTTGTGGATTTTTGAAGAACTAGGAGTAATTTCTCTTATGATATCCAACCCCCACTGCTCAAAATGCCTGGAGACAGTCACAGGCTAAAGTGGGATTTCTTCCCTTTTCTCCTTTCCAGCACTTATTTGACAACTCTTACAGTTCCTAACATGAGTATGAGCATATTTAAACAAGGTGGTCCAGTAATAGCTGGCTCTTGAAATATTATGGGCGGTAGTGTTCCCTGCAAAGTGTCCTCCGGCAGGGTCGTCATGGAGTTCCTTCAGCACCTTGTCAGCGTCTTCTTGTTCGAGACATCTCAATAGTACCCCATCATAATTGATCCAGAAGAGCACCAAATTTATAAGGCGATACTGTGCAGATTTCAATCTCAGGGCTCTCCTTTCCCTAGGGTTGAGGTTCTCGGGACAAGCTCCATGATTTAAAAGATAAGCTAAATCCTTGTACCAGGAGTCTTGTCTTGGGGAGATGTATGCTACTTCATTGCACCATAGCGTCATTTCGTTTTCTCACCCGGGATCTTCATTTTTTTGATCCTGCGCTTCAGCTGTGAGCTTACACAAACCTTGTCCTCTTACTATCTTGGCAGGTTTTGTATCTAGATCAAATTCTTGGACTACTTCCATCCAATTCCCCCTTCTTTCCCTCATTTCTTGTTGGGTAAACAGGGATCGGACCGCAAGGTGCGGTACAATCACCTTAGTGTGATTCTTGAGATTGTAGGACCTGAGATGTTTTATTGCCTTATAGACCACGTAGGCCTATTTGTCTATGGCAGGATAATTGAGCTCAACTCCTTGAATATTAATACTCATAAAGGACACTGGGGCTTCATTGTTGTCATCGTCCTTATGGGTTAAAACCGTCGCTAGCGATTGGTCGGAGGCGAAAGTATAAAAGGGAAAAGTCTATTAAAATTGGTACTTCCCAACACTGGAGCCTGAGATATGGCAGCTTTGATATCGTTGAAAGAGTTTTTTCTCTCATCATCCCACTTGAATTCAGCATCCTTGTGAATCATCTTTTGTAAAGGTTTGATAATTTCGGAGAAATCGGGAGTGAATTTCCTCACAAAATTGATTTGCCTAAAAAAGGACTACATGTCTCTCTTGTTATGGGGTACCAGGAGTTGGGATATGGCCTTAATCCTTTACGAATCTATGTGAATCCCTGCTCAAGATATAATATGACCTAACAACTTACCTTCCTCGACATCGAAGATAGTTTTCTTAGGATTTAGTGATATGTCGTACTTCCTACATGTCTCAAAAATCTAGGTTAGGTGTTGGATGTGATCTTCCCTATTCTTCGAATATACTATTACATCATCTAGATACACCACCACACACTTATTGATAAGTCCCCGAAAAGCCATGTTCATGGCCCTTTGGAAGGTGGCTCCTGCATTGATTAACCCAAAAGGCATGCGTTTATAAGCGAAGGTTCCCCATTTGGTTCGGAAGGTGGTTTTTAAATGGTCTTCCTCTGAAACCAACACTTGGTTGTAGCCTGAGAAACTGTCTAGTAAATAAAAAATATCTGATCCCGACACAATCTACAGGAGTTGTTCCATCGACGGGATAGAATGATTGTCCTTTTTTGAATCTCTGTTGAGGTTCCAGAAATCTACGCACAATCGGATCTCTCCCAATGTTTTCCTTACTGGGACAAGATTTGCCACCCATGTGGAATGTCTAACCTGAAAATTTATCTTCGCATGTAAAAGCTTCCTCAATTCCTGATACATGAGGGGTTCCGGGGATGGGTGGTACTTTCATATATTTTGCTAGAAAGGTTTCATTTTGGGTTTCAATGGGATGGTGTGTTGAATAATACAGGTGTCGTACGTTTTCAAATACTTATAGGACCACATGAAAACATCCTAGTATTCCCTGAATAATTTGAGGTAGGCCTTCCTCTCTCCCTTAGATATATTTTTTCCGATATTAACATTCTTCGGGGCCTCTAGAGTCCCGAGATTCATAGTTTCATGGAGGGGGCAGGAGCTACCAGTCTTCGCATTTTTGGGTCCTTTAAAACGATCCTTTAGATCAAACAGACTCTCTAGATTAGCTATCCCCCTTGGGATTGTGTGATCCTTCAATTTTTCAGCATCTTGTCCTGCTTGGGGATTAGTTTCAGTTGTTTTCTCTTGGAACTCTTCATCATCTATGGCTAGGTCTTTGAAATTGTCTTGGTTGGTCAAGAAGTTTATGATTTGCTCATCACCTTCAAAGACTTTCCACTTAGAAATGTTGTTTGGCACTGACGGTTTGTAGAGAAGCTCCATAGTGAATTGGGAAGCTTCATAATGTTCTAAAGGTGACAGTATGGAAGCGGCTATGGCTAAGGAGTCAACAAGAATGTTCTTTTCTCTAGGTATCACGGTAATATTGAAAGCATCAAAGCGCTCTATTAGACTATGCAGCTCCTGTTGGTAATTCTTAAGATGATGTGAATTGCAATGTATAGTGTTCCTCACTTGCCTAACAATAATCTCAGAAACACCGAAAACCTTCAATTCCTTGACACCCAGATCTATGCCTTTCTTTAATCCTTGTACTAGAGCTTTATACTCGACAATGTTGTTGGTACATTCGAATTCTAGCCTACAGGATAGAAAATAACGTTGTCTTTTAGGATTGATAAGGATACACCTTGCTCCTGAACCTTCTTTTGATTTGGATCCATCAAAGCATAGGGTCCAAATCTATGAAAGGAAATCACCCTTTCCTCATTCTATGCTGATTTCTTGCTTACCAATCTCTCGTCCCGTAAGCTCAATTGCAGAATTTTGGCAAAAGAGAGTGTTCCCTATCGACGTCGGCGGTTCATCTTGAAAGATTATTTTGGAGTTTTGGGTAAGATGAACAGTGGATAGTAGAGGAGAAAATACCCTGAAGTGAGAATCACAGGAGTAATTTCCCAATACCGAGAAATCGGTAGATGTAGGTTCATTCGGGGTTTCTAGGTCGGTGATCGTATGCTTCAGATATCTTTCTCTGTCGATTTTGATCATGTTCTTGTATCATTTTAGTGGTAACCAAAGGTGTGCCCAGTCCATACTAAAATATCCATTCAACTTCTCAAACCAGTCACGACTCAGTAGCAGTCCATATGCCTCTGGGATATCTACTACAATGATGTCAATAATTTGCACGAAATTAGGATGTGTCATTATCCTAATCATTACATCTTTGAGTTCTCCCATAACCTTGACTTGGGTTTTGTCCAGCTGTATGACATGCTTATCACTTTGGAGAGGGAAAGCACCCAACTTATTACAAATTGTCAAGGGAATTACATTCGAAGACTCCCCATAATCTACCAAACAATTGTGAAGATTTTGGTTGAAGACTTCAAACGTTAGAAGGAAGGGTGGGAAAAAAGGTCTCTCCTTCCTTCCTTCCGTGTAGTTATTTACGGTCGGCTTGCTCAATGGATAGGTTCTTCTTCTGACCATTTCCAACCGTTGAGTCTTTTGTAGAGCCCAAAGCTTGCAACAGAAAGTCTTTCTGCTGAGGAATTATACATATATCCATAACCGATATATTAGCCTTTGTCTTCTTTAAATCTTTGACTACGTTGTAATTTAGTTTGGGATATTCTTGGGTATGGATTCTTATAGAATTCTTACCGGGGGAGAAAGGTATTTTCGGGTGATCGAGGATTAACTTATTTTGCGAGGACCAGGCAGCACTTGCATATTTCAAGCCAAGTTGACCTTTACTACGTTTCTGTGCTACCGAGGCTTCTGTGGGTTTTTCTCGAGGCTTAAACAGATCATCCAAAGATGTGATCTCATCAATATCACATATCAGCATGGTTGTGTATCATGGTGGGTCATCCTCTTCCTGATCAATAATATTTATGGCTGAACCGCTTGACTTTTCGGTCAGGGAGACCTCGTCCAAAAAACGATTGGCCATCAAATTCATGGCATTTACCCATTGAGGACATTCTCTTTCAGAATGGTTCTCCTAGTGATAAGTACAGAAAGAATTAGATGCAACATTCCCTAGGTCAATGTTTAAGTTGGTTGGGGGAGATTCAATCGCTTTGAAAGGTTAGTTCCTTTTGAAGAACGGCTTATAGGGATTTTGGCTTTGGTTTCCCTCTCTTGTGCTCCTCTTCATGTCTATGATTTCATTTGAAAATTTATTAACCATGTGTTGTAGGTATTCTATATCTCCATTACCTTTGTTAGGAGTTTGTTAGGCCGGTTTCCCTGGCGGCCTAGTCAAAAGGAGACCCCTCCTGGGAGGGGGATAGATTTATTTTCTCACTAGAGATGCTTGGCCTTGTTTACATCCTTTCATCTAGAATTCTATCGTCTTGGCCTCTTCAAAATTTTCTGCAAGGGTTTTCTTGGTGGCTCTTTTTATGAACATGGAAATAGAGGCCGGGAGCACGTTGGCATAAACCTCAATTTTCAACTCTTGAGTTGGTTTCGCCGCGGGCTAGAATTTGTTTAAGATGGTCGTGAATATTTGATTGAAATCTTTGACCCTCTCTTTTGGGGTCATGGTAGCTGTGAAAAACTCAGCCATCAAAGCTCCTGTAGTAGTTTCTTCCGCAAATTTGTCTAGAAAATCCTTTTGGAATTTAGTCCAGCTGGTTATAGATCCTACTGGCAAATTAAAATACCACGTGGAATCCAAGTTTTCAAACGTGTAGCGAAAAAGTATACATACTATGTCTTCATGTTGAACGTTCATAAGCCTGATCGCAAGTATGAATTTCTTGATATGATCTTCAGGAAAACCTGAAGTTTCAGGGTCATACTTGGGGAGCATCTTTTCCGGGTGTCGGGGAAGATTGTGTACTCATCCAGGGATGGCCACAATGTCTCCGACCAACCAAGGCTAGTTGTCTTGAAGTGGAACTTATCTTTCCTCCTCATGACCATTGTTCCCTTCCATATATTCGGAGTCGGAGTTGAGATCTTCTTCTTCCGAAAAGTCGTCAGGCTCAGGGATGTTGTCGGCTGGTGTCTCGGGTATTAGATCAAGAGATTCTTGGATTTCGGTGATCACAAAATCTATTAAGTCTTCGACGGTGTGTATGAAAACTACATCAGGAGTGCCAACCACCGGTCTGCTTTTTGTTTTTCTCTGAGGGAGGATAGGGGTTAAGTAAAACGCGTCGATTTGTCGGGCGTAGGCTCTGGTGATTCTCGTGAATTGATTCACTTCCTCGTGAGGGAGGGTGTAAGGTATTTCAAGGTGAAAAGTTTCTTCCTCAGACTGGGGTGAGTTACCCGCTTCCAGACTACTCAATAAACATGGGTTGTCTATTGGATGACTATCCATTATTGTGGACCATTACGAATCTGTAGGCTGTTCAAAATGCTATATAACTTATATATTCAGCCATTCATTCTCAGGCCCTCCTTCTAGCACCAATTCTGTTGTTGGGTCTTAAATCCCTTGATTGAATATTAGGAACCAAACCTGCCACCGAGGCCCAATTAGACTCTGTAGTGTTTGAGGTGGAATGGTTCTCCAGATCTTGCGATCCGGCCAATTTATCGATGGGCTTTTGCATTTTCTTGTGAAGGCTCTCCCTTCAAGTAGTACTGTTCTCTTTTTGTATTTTCGTCTTAGGTGGGACTAGTTTGAGAGATGCAAACCAGCATAAGCCAACTTGACAAGTAACAGGATTGAATTTCAACTACTGGGGAAGAGGCTGAGCTTGGGATAACCCGCTACTCAAACATGCAAACAGTGATTCTATGCCAAAGGGCCTAGTACTAATACATTAACCAAATGAACATCGAATTATTTTCTAAGAAAACTTATTTAACAGAAATAAAACACATAAGTAATCAAGATCACGGTAAGCAAAATAACAACATAACGATTTGTCTTCATCATTAAAGCAAAAAACATCAAAACATTGCACCATATAACTTCACAACAGAATCGATTTCACTTACTCATTTACTGCATCATTCTTGGAACGAGATAGGAAGTAATTCTTCTCCAACTCCACTCATATACATCTGATGAAAATAGCTTGTCTTTGGTCGAGAAGGACTTCTTAGTTTATAGCAGTCTCAAAATAGTTCTTAACAACCAAAAAAAAAGAGTTCTTACAACAACCATCAACCTTTGACTAATCAGTCGATGTCTCTATTTATAATATAAAATTCAACTGAAATTAATGGTTAAGTATAGTTTAAACCAAACAAAAATCACCACATGGCACAGTCATCCAACAGTTTCTTTAACAGTTCATCTGGGATGTTTCTTGAAACGGATGACTTTATTCATATTCAGACCAGTTGATAAAAAAATCTTCACAGGTTTGGGCCCATGGGAACCTGTGTTGTTCCATTGGGGTAGAATATACTCCTCTCATATCTACTACATGCATTCGGTACTTTACCAAACTGGCGTTTAGTAGTTGCAACATGGTCCAAGCTCTGATCGATTATTTCGTGAATTGTTGCACTTGTCCTAGCTTCGCATCAGTTATCTTCGTGTATTCTTCAGTCCATAGCGAGTCTTGTTCGACGTACAACTTGACCACCTTGTTCGAGTTGATAAACTTATCAGGGGCAATAAATTCGGGGAGACCGACATCTTTCATCACTTTATTAATTTTACCCCAGTGTTTCTGGCACTTGGCCCATTGTTCTTGGATTTCTCAATGTGGGTCCCGGGTCATCTTCGCCCAGTATTCAACAGATTTCTTCATGTGTTCGAGACTACTTTTGCCAACCCACCGAATGCCGTGATTTTCCTTTTCTCGACCCTATTGGATTGCCTCAATGTATTCGAGTCTTTCTACCGCTTGTTGTGCCTTTTCATGCCACCTCTCCATTTCTTTGCACGTCATGAGTGCCATGAGAGTATCCTCCTAGAAATCGACTATGTTCTCGATTAACAGGTGCCTTTCCTTCTTGAACTCGTTATAAAATCCGTTGAACTCATCCTTCAGATACACATTGGTCTGTGTAGCTAATTTATAGTATTTGACAAGATGGCGCACATATTCGAGCTCTTTCAAGGTGTCTGCTAGTTCCTTTTCATCTCTTCTAGCTCTATCCTAAGCGGCATCTAAGAGGGATTTTCCTACACCGATTAGTTCAGATGTGTGAGCATCTGTAGTGTTAATTAAGTTCTCCTCTATGGTAACCACGATGGATTGATCCAAAGTGATCCTTCACTTTTTTGCGGTCCTTTGAACGATGGCCTTCCTCTTTTGATCATGGGAGATCGCATAGATGTCTGCTACTTCATCTATTGGTTCTTGTATCTGTTGATCTCCCCATGTGAGGTTGTTTCTCAGGCTACCCATGGTGCATATTTGCTCAGGACTGGGCTCTCAAACTTCTTCGCTCTATTTTGTAGATCCAGCCTCTACTTGTCGTTCGTCGAGGATTTGAATATTGGGCACAATGGAGGCATCAGGTACAGACTCATTTCTTACTTGCTCGTTGGTCGTAGAACTGTCGATTTCCTTTTGTGGAGGTTCGTCACCCGGACCTGCTTCTGCTTCCTGTTTGTCAGAATCTCTTGTGTCGAGGCCACCTTCGGACCCTATTTCCTTTTGTAAGACCTTGTCTTGGACCTTGGGCTTAGGGGAAGCGATTTTCTCAGGACCTTTTTCCTCTTGGACTCACATCGGGGTGTCATGAGAAGGTTTCGGACTCTCATCTTCACTATAAATATGTATAAGAGTGCTCAAGGTATTGGGCACTTGTGTCTCTATCGATACCCAGCCTGTATCTGGTTGAGTTGTCCCTCCTTCCGAAGGATCGATCAACGATGTTGCAAGTTGAGGGTTGCCTAACCCATGGGCCTTATTGGGGACTGTGGACCCAGGATCCTTCGAATCTATCGGGACACTTTGGAAATTAGTTGAAACTACAGGTCTTATGAAAAGATACGGGTCATCCCGCATTTTTTTCATCAATAGCTCGGTTTGCTGATATAAAACCGTACCCCTTTCTTGTGCAACTTGATCTTCAAGGGAATCCCTAATTGGTACGGGGGATCCGGGGTAAATCGTCTCCACGTCGATGTCTTAATGATGGAAACTGTCTTTGGAGTGAATTCTAATTGTCTCGCAACTGTTGGGGAGGATCCTTCTCCTACTTCTGATTCTTGCATCTTAGGGGCTCTTGGTGATTTCCTAGTGGAAGGCTTCTTCGAAGGCATTGTTCCTGCAATTTAAATTGCATTTTGAACATGCGTACAGATTAGCGTTGGGTGCGCACATATAAMAATGGAATGTATGAAAACCATTAGTGGATACATACCTATAATGCTTGCTAAKATAATTGCTTAATACTCACTGAATTTCTGGCGTTTCTTCTGGGTTGTTGGCTTCACTCTTCTATTTTTTTCTGAATTTCTTGTTGCGCAGTATGGGACCATGCACAATGACTTGAACAGGATATAACTGGAGAGGTACTACTAGTCATATCAATCAGTTAATACRAGTAATAAATGTAAATTCAAATTAAATTACCCTTGAATCTCTGCAAATAAAACTTAATTGGTTGACGGCGGAGGTGCGGAAGAACATGCATTGTATCACTGGGTTTAACAGATCCTTTTGATTTGTGCACGAATTAGTAACTAATGCGTGATCTAYGAATTAACTATTAGCTTTGAATGTGGTGTATCTGACACATATGGAGGTAAAACATCTCGTCGCGTCACATCACCCCGGCGTAGGGATCGAGGATCGGCTACTATCTGAATGCATACTTATATTGATATTCTCTTGACAGATCCTTCGATGCTGATGATATCGGGGTTGGTAATCAGGGGAAAAAATAGTACATAACTCCTTGGTGGGCCTTCACTTTATGAGCCTTTATTGTTGAAAATTGTTTTGAGTGTCGGCGGTCGGCGATGTTTACTCCTTAACTCTGCGCGGTGTTTACTATTGCATTTTTCTGCCAAAACCGAATGGATCGGTCTTCGGTGAAATCCTTCCTGGGGTTGTTCATAGGAAAGAAATGATTTCATCGGTCGATGCTGATGAAGATCGGCACTGAGCTCACTTTTACTTTCCAAACGATTTTTGCCACCTTACAACTTTTACCGATGCCGAACCTTTGAAGTGCATTGGGGAAACTTATGGGTCGTTTATTCCTTGAGTGGTTGTCAAGTCCCCTTTATGGTTAAGATGACTCTTCGTTACAAGTTCAAGTAAACTTTAATTAGTTCATTTAGGAAACATATAATATAAGCAAAGGTATCAGTTTCATGACTGAAGTGAAGTTAGTCGATGCAAAAGATTGAGTGGTACCCAAAAAAGAAAAGTCATAGTCCTTTTTAGGGTGTGTTGAGTGCTCAACAAAGTGGAATTAGAAGAGGCAAAGAAAATTGAATAAATTCTGAAACAACAACTATCAGAAAATAAGGCAAGATGTGAAGCTCTAGAAGAAGAAGTAGTGAAAACTAGGAAAGATTTGGAGAAGTTTCAAGCCTTGTATCATCAGTATCTGTCAAGTATCAAAGACTTAGAAGGATTAGCCACCATTCTAAATCAGCAAAGGAATCGAAAGTTGAAAACTGGTTTGGGTTATGAAGAGGGATCAAGTAGTGGTCAGCCAAGCAACAAAGAACCCATCAAGTTTGTCAAATCTACAACCAATGACAACAAAAAACCTGCAGAAACAAAAGAAGATAATCAACCACCTAGGAGGAGTAAAGAAAAAGGTGCCAGAACTAAATCTGTAGAACAAAGAAATAATACACCCTCTACTTAAAGAAATCACTACTCCTAAGAAGTCTAACACAGGTCCTTCATTTGTAAAAAGGGAAAGCATGTATGAGAGTGTTTGTAGCGGTTTTTCCTTGTGATTGAATATGGTCATAAAATCCTTGGATTGTAGGCATCATGGAAGAAAAATGAAATTGCATTAATAGAGATCGATGAGAATCAACGGGGATATCCAAGGGTTGTTTAATATGAGCTACAATTGTGTAGTGTTCCAGTAGGACAACGACATCTGTAGTAGCAACATTTTGATGTACATGACATCCTGTGGAGATATCAAGAGGAAATACCTTTTCAGAAAGAGATAATATCTTATCAAAGGGAGAGAGCAGTCAGAAGCAGAGAGAGAAGAGTGATAGGGGGATTCATTCAATTATGACAAGAAAAGGTTGATGAAGGAGTCCAAGTGAGAGAGGTGAGCAATATTGAGTCTACTAAAGAGTACACAGCTGAAGCTGAAGATGAAGAATCAGAAGGAGAAGGATTTGGTATAGATACTAATACTCTGCAGGACTCAAATAAGAGAGTCCATCTTGTCAGGGGAAGTTTGTGTTGGTTGAAGTTCTGATACCTCCAAAAATTACTGCAATAGCTCAGGGGGAGCATGTTTTCTTTGACATTGATGTCAAAGAGGGAGAAAAGGAGTGGTCTGGATGCTACAAGTGGAGATCTAAGTAGAAAAGTGTAGCCGTTTAGGGTTTCCATCAATGAAAAAGGGGAAGATTGTTGGCATGTTTACAGGACAAGTTTTCTTGTCATTGATGGCAATATCAGAGTATGCATCAATGGAAAAATAGGAACAGCGTAAGCTCAGGAGACGAGGTCCAAGTCATCAAGACTCACAGAAGGATCAAAGGTTGAGGCCTTTGACACGTAGACATTCTTCTAGGTCGGGAGGAAGCATAAGCTCAGGAGGAGGAGCTACAGTAGTCGTCGGATCAGAGTCCAAACAGGAGGAATGCACAGAGGAGGATATCAGACCTCAACCGTTGATAGGAGAGTAAAGGACCAGCAACCGTTGGATCCAAATATAAATGCAAGAAGGTTAATCCTTTGATGAGTGTAGGAGAGAGGACCTGTCAAAGTCTCGAAGTAAGAAGGGACCATCCATCATCAAGACTAACAGGTTGCATACGATCCACAACTCTGGAGAAAACCACTTCGAAAGTTTCTCAGTTTGATATTTGAAATCCCCGAAGTCCGAAGAGTTGGAGAACCGGAGTAAATGTCATTCGTCGGATCAATTTCGAGTGGAAGAACAAGATAATCTAGAAACGTTGCATCACAGAAATATTGAGTCGTTGATCCAAGATCCTAATCGAACGAATAACATTCACTCTGGATATAGACATGTGAGGAGGTTACATTCCTGAATGTTTGAGATTTGAAATCCCTGGAATGCAAAGTTCTGTCAGTCATTGGATCTGGAGATCAGACAATGACCATTAGATCAGGGAGATCTACATCATCAGACCACGTCAGCAAGGACCCATGGCATACCAAGTCAGCAAGGACACGTGGTGCAATTAGACAATGACAAGTGTCAAGTTGATTCGGCATTTCAAGTATGTGGAAATCATAAATCCGAGTGACACATGGCAGTTGCTCAGCTCGTGACACGTCATAGAGTGACGCAATACTTATGTCACTCTGGGAGTTTTTCTTCAAGATTTTTACCACCAACAGATGCCCTAAGTCTTGAAGTCCTGAAGGCCAAAGTCTTGGAGCAGAGGATAGTCGTTGGATTAAACAGGACATGCATCAGTGGATTGTCAACTCTGGGAGAAAGCAAAGGAAGGATGACAGAAAGTTGAGAGTTGATATTGTAGAACCCCGAATACCGAAGGGATTGTGATCGCCGATCCAAAAGGGATACGCATCGTTGGATGGTGGACTCTGGGTGAAATGCTCCGAGAGTAAACGAGAGTTTGAGAATTGAAAGTCCCAAAGGTCAGACTCACGGAGGAGATTATAATCATAGATTAAGGAGGACAGATGTCAGCAGATCTTTCATTCCGGAAAATATCCAGTCAGGTCAGTAGCAACAGGGTTGGCTCATGTTCAAACACCCAACACGCAAGGTCACGATTTGATCACAACCGTCGATTGAGGAATGTCTTGGGTCATTGATCAGGCAGAACGAAGTTCTCAAGATTGTGAAACACGAAGCACTCAAATGCTTGGCATGTGGTCATAGGCAAGGTCACATTGGCAAAATTTAAGAGAGGATATAGCTTTTCGCTAAGCTCCACTTCTCAAATAAAGAGTTGGGAAAATCGAGGTGACTTGCATCTGATCACCCGAAACGAAAAATCATGAAATGCCTTTTTGAATAGAGTTGTGGTCACAGCTAGTGGTCACATCAGCGGAAGATAAGGGAAGGAGCTAGCATTTCTAGGCTCCACCTCGGAGTTTCATGAGTTGGGAAAATCGAGGTGACTTGCAGTCGGTCACCTGAAATGCGAAATCATGAAATGACTGTTAGATAGGCATATGGTCACCGCCAGTGGTCAGGTGAAAGAAAGGGGCTTAGCCAGAAAATCTAGCACCCACTGTGTAGTTTTTATTAGAAAGGGAAAAGGCACTAAGAGCATGAGCACGTGGAGGTTCTCTGGGGAATTTCCAGAAACCAGTGATTTTTTTTGCCAGACAATTCGAAGAGGCTTCAGGGTGATTTCCAGAGGAGCTGAAGAGTCTCGCGGTAACTTCCAGTAGTATGAATATTAATGATAGAGACAATTGACAGATGGAAATGCGTCGAACACTATAACTTCCAAAGAATCCGAAGAATCTTAGGATAACGGCCACTGATGAAGAACAGTCTCAGGATGATCAACAGAGAAGACAAAGAATCTTGATTTCCAGAGAAGCTAAGGAATCTTAGCATAACACCCAGTGATGATGAACACATGGAGCTAACCACCAGAGAATATGAAGAGTTTCCATGATGATCAGGAGATGACTAGATGTGAGAAATGCATGCAGAACAGAGAGGTGAAGTGATTCTGTTGTCGAGCTATGCAGTAGTGAGGAAGAGTTGCAGTGAACAACCTGTAGGGTAGAACAATGACGTTGTAGAGAGGATGCAGAGGCATTGCACATGAGGCTATGCAGAAGGTGCACAGAGAGTATAAAAATGCAGAACAGAGAAGAGATGTGGGTTGTTATTGAGAGTGATTCATGTGAGCAGAAGCATGTTGTGTGTAGGAGATGAAACACATAGAAGAGCCATAGAACATAGAATGGAAATAATACACAGATCATAAAGCGTAGAAGAAAGATGTATAACAGAGATGCATAACTGAGAGAAGAAGAGAAATTTGAGGTGTGCATGCAGAGACAGAGAAGAATATCAGAAATCTCAAGAAGATGAGAGCAGAGAGACACTGATGCAAGCAGAGTAGAACAATGATGAGACTAGTAATCCATAGATAAATGTTGTATCACTGCAATAAATTTAAGAAAGCAAAATATTTATATTTCAAGATGGTTGGGAGGTGCTAGGGAGGATTGGTGTCCTTGGAGTTTCAAGTGGGTTATTGAACACAGGGAGTTGTAGCTTCCATCTGGTTGCAGCTAGAAAAACTAGGGTGGCAGGGTGGTGGAAGGGAGAACTATTGTTCTTTGTTATACAAGTCGGTGTCTGTGTGACTAGAATTTGGTGCTTCCATCCAGTTGGTGTTGGAACACTTAGGGAGTTGGTGCTTCCTTCTAGTGGGTGCTAGAGAAACCAAGGATTTGGTGCTTCCTTCTAGTGGGTGCTAGAGAAACCAAAGAGTTGGTGATCTCAGCAAGTTGCAGCTTGCAAAACAGAGGTGGTAGTCTCACAATGAGTTGGTGCTCATAAGAATGATAATGTACAGAAAATAAAGATTACTTATCATATCAAGAAGAAGAGGTTTTTACCTTTTATGGGTTTCCTCAGGAAATATTTGTCTCTGTATATTTCATGTGTGTGATTGATGTTGAATGTTTTATTGCTTAACTCCCTGCATTATTGTGATTTTCATTGAGTTCTCTGTAAATATTTTAAAATAATCATAATTGTTTAAGCATGGTAACAAATGATTCACCCCCCCCTCTCAGTTGTCCAACAGACCTAGACCTATATTTTCCCTCGCCATGCCTCACACTCCCGCATCCACTCC
>JASDQU010737733.1:144457-208372 GCA_032191745.1 Picea mariana | reverse complement strand
CTTTTCTTCTATCTAACCCCCTATTGTGGTTTTTCCCCACAACAACCCATTTTGGAAAAAATGGGTCCCCCCCTCTTTTTTAAAATTTTTACAAGGTATCCCATTCCTACTTTATTGAAAGGGTGTTGGAACGGAGATATTATTATGTTTCTTATACATTTTGCAAACCTGTCCTCTATGGAAATATGTGAATTTCAGTCAAACATTGGTCCCCTTTTCTATGCCAATCAACCCTCCTTCTCGGGTGTTATCACTCCAAGAAACTCCTTAGGGTTGTAGACTAAGGATGCTTGGTAACTTAAGAAAATAATGTGTAGGTATGCTTGGAACAATGGGATCACTCAATGATTAATGTAATAGACAACTCATCATACATTCAAATGAAACAGTGCTTTTAGAAAACAATAATCAGATCAGATGTTTTTAAAGGAGAGGATGAAGAACACTAATCTTAATTTCCAAATACAACTAGGTGTAGGGCTTAATGCAAGATAGTATGAAATCCTTCACTTCAAGTCTATGAGCTCAATAAAGATATAACAGTCTGTAAAAGCTAAGATAAACTGAAATAAAGTACAGAAAAAGGATGCATGAATATTTCTGATATTGAAAGCAAAAGGAGATTGTAATTTTATTATCCAATAAGAGTCTATATAGTAGCACAAAATGTATTCCCAGTTTGAACCCTTATCTCTTAGAAAATATAGGCATTTATAGCCTTTTACAATCAGTTTTTAAGATCCTGAAAACTTGGATCTATATCTAAAAATAGAAAATAAAACTAACTAAAGCAATCGATAACAAAGACTAGTTGCTAGAACTCGAAATGTCTTCTATATCAATCTTTGACATCTGTACTTCATCATCTTCAAGACTCTGTTGTGTCATGGAAAGATAAAGGCACCTGTCTTCTGTAGCTGGACTTCTTCAATTAACCATAATCGAAACTTTAGGTGACCAATTTAGCATTTGGTCTTCAAAAATCTCCACGAATCTCTGATGCTGAGTGTTTCCTGACTAAGTGGTTAATCCTTTGGTGCTCCTAAACTTCTTTAAATACTTGAAAATTGCCTTGCTCCAGCTTTAGATTTCAAAAATTTCTTTGTGTGCTTTCACCAGCTAATTCGCCTTATGATCCGCTGGTTAGCTGGTGAAAGCTCTGCCTTTCACCAGCTAACTGGTTGTAAATTTACCCTTTGCGCTGGTGAAAGTTTTGTCTTGGCCAAAAAGGAAACCTCCACCTCCAAAACTGTTGTTTTATCAAAAAATTTAGTGTGTCTTTGATTTATCTACTTGCATGTTCACAGCAACCTGGGCTAGTACTTGTAGATCTGGATGCGACTTATGCTTCTGCTTCAATTTCTTAATTTTCCTCTTAAGGCGTTTTGCTAACCACCATAAACTGTTATAATCTTTGGTGATTTTCTTCTTTCTCTTTTTGTCTTTGACACTCTCACGAGCCAACTTCTCAAATGCTGCATTTGTCTCTGCAAAATTGTCAGACAGAGTTTTGTATCTTGCCTTGATTACTCTTTCCAAAACCTCCTGTTGAGCAATCACTTCCTTTAGTTACTTAATTTTTTGTGATCTCTTTAACTTTTTGCTCTTTGATGTTTCAGCTTCATCAGTGGGAGTAAAAGTCTCACAGTCATGTGCAAATTCCATGGAGTGTTCAGGGATTTTACTGGTTAGACTTTCATCTTCTTGCTCTAGCTCTATTTATGAGTCTGTGTATGGTAGATTTAGAGTATTTGTCTTCTTTACTGTAGGCTTCTCTGAAGTGGTTTCAAAATCTAATTTTTTCTTTGATCTTTGAGACTTTATGCCAGAAATCCTATCCTCTGGTGGTCCTGGAAGAGTTCTTCTCCTCCTCAAGCTACTCTGAGGAGTTAATTTCTTTTTCCCAGCTTTCTTCTGCTCATCCATGGGCTGAGTTTGGGTTTCAAAGCCTTCCCAAAAAAGAAAATGTTGCCAAGTCCTTCCTCTTTGTCTTAGTTCTTATAGGATTATCAATTTGATCAGGCAGAAATGACAAAGAGTGTTTTTCATACTTAGAGGTTCAGCCCTAATATTTTTACATACTTTGGTTAGGCTTTTGTGAAAGAAGAAAGGTAAATTCAGGAGAATTTTCCCTGTGAAATAATCTAAGAGCTTGAAATGATATAGCATCAGCTTGTCATACCTGCCTTCTGAGGTTATATATAGTTGAATGCCTTTGAACAGGTCTTTCCATTCATCCTCCAAATGAGAAACTGGCATGCTTTTCTTCCATGTGACATTTCTGAATTCTGCCTTAAGATATGCTCTGAAATTGAGATTCTTGGTTGTTGTTGTTTTAAACTAGCTCTGGCCTAATCTAGGCAAGTTGGTTGTTGTGGCAATAGCGGCTTCATCAACTATCATTTCTAAAGAACCCACACAGGCTTTGTTTCCATCATACGATTTAGCAAACGCTTCAGCTGTTGTTTGGCGGCAACCATTCTGTAACTTTTCAACATAACCCATGCAGCCTGCATCTAAGAAACGTTTTTGGACCTCTGGATGTTCTTGTAAAAAAGACAGACTGCCTAATTCTTTCCTCAACAATGAACCACTTCGTTTCCTTTCCATCTATAACTCGAACCCCAGACAATTTTGCAAATAAAGTCACTGTATTTTGTTGATTGAGCCAAGGTTTGGGGCTGGTGAAAACTCTCAGCGTTGCTTTTCAAATATGAAACCATAACATATTGCCTATGGACAATGCGTGTTGAGAATATGAAGTGTCGATTTGATGTCGTCGGCTGAGTAGTACTGCTCCTTTACCTGTGATGATGAATGTGAATTCGTCATCTCCAACGCCATTATCTCGTGAAGCATGCATTCATGAACATGATCCGCTATGATATCTGATTTAGACATGCATAACAGAATCCTCATCATTATTTTCTTTCACTAGTGCCTTATAATGATTATGTGACGTGTGTCGAGCGTGTCATCTTTTGATTTCTGAAAATGTGGAGGAAAAGCACGTGTTCTGTGCTTTCACCAACTAACTGTCTATGGGAAAGTACTCCTTAACTGTTGAAAATCGTTGCTTTCACCAGCTAATCATCAACCTTGCAACACACGTTAGCTGTTGAAAATATTTTCATGAAATTTTATAGAAAAGACCTTTATGGATCAACTTATTTCTAAGGTATGAATTTAAAACCTAAGTTTTGACACTAGAAGAAATTAAAAACAAATGGAGAAAACTACAGATAACTATGCTATCAACTGCAAAATGAAACCATAGTGACTAATTCATTTTGGGAGCTAACATTTGGCTCCAACTGGGATGGATACCTTTCTGTGAGGTCACCAAGAACCTAGTTAGACTCAGTAGCCTTTATTACAATTTGAAAATTTGAAAAATAGTTTTGCTCAGTACCATTGGGCATGGAGTTATTCAAGTGATAAAAACAAAGAAAACAGAACTGAAAAGAATATGTACAAGTAAAACAGGGCTTTAAGAAAATCCTTATGAAAAATAGGTCTTTAGAAAGTGCCCGTTGAAAGGGACACCTGCTACTTCCTCGCCTGCAAGATTTTGGAGAACAAAGGTATTGTTCCGCTGAACTGTTGTTATGACGAAAGGACCTGCCTAGAGAGAATCAAATTTGTCGTGTTTCCCCTTCTCTTGCCTTGTTGCATCCCATTTTAAGACTAGTTCCCCTGTTTTGAAAATATTTGATTTGACTTTCTTGTCGAAAATCTCATTCATCTTTCCTTGGTGTAATTCTGTCTTTTCCAAAAGCTACTCTCTATCTTGCTGCAACTCTACCAAATTATGGATTCTCTGAGTCAAATCACTTGGTTCAGAGTTAGTTTCTTGTAAAAAATTTGCAACTGGCAGTGCAAGTTGAACAGGAAATATGGCTTCAGTACCATCTACCAACTTGAAGGGGGATGTACCAATTGACTTTTTACTTGTAACCCTGTCAGCCCACAAAGCAAATTTTAGCTTGGAATCCTAGCCTCTGGTATTTTGTTCAAACAGCTTCTTTATAATTCTGACTAAACTCTTATTCGATGACTCAGCTAATCCATTTCCTTGTGGATAGTAAGAAGTGGAATGTACTAGCTGAATTCCCAGCTCTTCACATAGTTTTACCAAGTGCTTATCTTTGAATGCAGCAACGTTATCAGTGACTATTCTCTTAGGGAAACCAAATCTGGCGAATATGTTTTCTTGCAGAAAATTAATGATGACAGTATGATTGGTGTTCCTAGTAGAAATAACTTCAATCCACTTTGTAAAATAATCATTGGCAACAAGGATCCATCTGTGCTGACTACTAGAAGGCAGGCGAATCTCACCTATGAAGTCCAAACCCCATTGTTGGAAGGGACCTATGACCACTATAGGTCTGAGGGGAAGATATTTCAGTTGTTGTTTGCCTTCAAATCTTTGGCACTTGTCACATGTTCTCACAAACTCACACACATCTGAAAATAAGGATGGCCAGTAATAACCAGATCTTAAGATTTTATGTGCGGTAGTCTTCCAATAGTGATGTCCTCTGCATTCACTATTATGTAACTCAATCATGACCTTAGATGCTTCCTCTTCGTTTATGCACCTCAATAATACACCTATTGGATTTTTCCAGAACAATAAGTTGCCATTGATGCAGAAATTCATGGCTTTGAGCTTTAAAGCACTTCCTTGTGTTTTTGTCAAATCTGAAGGGACTGATAAAGTTTGCAGAAAATGAATAATGCGACTGTACCATTTGCAATTATCTAGGTGATCTGAGACCTGCATTTCCTCACTTCTTTTATCCTCTGAAGACTGAACATTATCTGCATTAACACTTACCAAATTTATTTCGAGCAGTTTACAATTTTCTTCTGCAAGAAGTTTGGCAAGGCCTTGACCTTTCACAAGTTTTGTTGGTTTAATTTCAACATCAAATTCAATTAACTTTGCTATCCACTTACTCCTTTTCCCATCTATGTCGGGTTGTATAAGCACATCTTTAACTGAATTGGAGGGTACCTAAGCTATTACCTTGGCTTGAAGGATGTAAACTCTGAAAGATTTTAATGACTTGATAAGTGCATATGCGTGTTTCTCCAATAATTCATACTTCACCTCTGCATCCCTCAAGACTTTACTGAAGAAGGCAACTGGTTGCTCCTGATCATTGGAATTTCTCTGCAAGAGTACTACTGCAATTGTATCTTTTGAAGCAAATGAAAAGATATAAAACTCCTTAGCAAAGTCGGGGCTGATTAAAACAGGGGTTTTTGTAATGGTTTCTTTGATAGCATTGAATGAGTGTTTGGCTTCTTCGGTCCATTTTACTTTGGAGTTATTTCTTAACATAGAAGTGATATGATTTGTGAGTTCTGCAAAGTTTGTTATAAACCTCCTGATAAAGTTTATAGTCCCAAGGAAAGAATGAATGTCCTTCTTTGATCTAGGAAGAGACAAATTTTTAATTGCTTCTACTCTTTTTGGATTGATTTTCACCCCATCAGCTGAAACAATATGTCCAAGTAATTTCCCTTCCTTAAGTGCAAAATTTGATTTTTTTGGATTAAGAGAAATGCCATACCTTCGACATTTTAGGAATGTATTTTTTAGGTGCTGCAAATGATGTTCATGGCTGCTCGAAAAAAAAGTGATATCGTCAAGATATATCATGACAAATTTATCTTTCTCCCCAACGAAAGCAATGTCCATCGCCCTTTGGAATGTCTCTCCTGCATTCATCAATCTGAAAGGCATCTTTTCGTACATAAATGTACCCCATGGAGTAGTAAAGGCATTCTTTTGTTTATCGTCTGGATGGACAGCAATCTGGTTGTATCCGGAAAACCCATCAATAAAAGACATCACCTTTGATCCTGACACCTTCTGCAAAATATGTTCCATTTTGGGCAGAGGGTAGTTGTTCTTCCTTGAACACTTATTCAAATTTATGAAGTCCGTGCAGAGTCTGATCTCTCCATTCTTCTTTCTGACCGGTACAAGATTTGCAATCCATTCTGAATATTTGAGAGGTATGATAATGCGGGCATCCAATAGTTTCTTGATTTCCCTTTCCATTGTAGGCAGTAACAAAGGATTAAAGGATCTAAGTTTCTGTCTAAATGGTTTGGTATCTTTGTTTAAGGGGATCTTATGTTGAATTACCTATGTGTCGAAAGTCTTCAAGTCATCATATTTCCAAGCAAAGATGTCAACAAACTCCTTTAGCAATTCCCCATAATCAGCCTTTTTTTTTTCAATCAAATGTGAAGCTAAGTTGACATATTTAGGATCCTGTTCACTGGCTACATTATACTGCAAAACTTCTGAATCTTTTTCCCCTTTTTCCAATTTGACAGCTACATCATTGTTATCAAAAAGCCTTTCTAAAGGGACCAAACCTTTAGGAATTCTATTGGTGGATAGTTGTACTATTTCATGTGTTGCAATTTTGCTTCTCAATTTTGGCTTCTCAATTTCATCGTCATGTTCATTCTCCTGATCAATTTGCAAGTCTGCAAACTCATCTATTACTGCAAGAAATCTAGTGAGTTCAGCATCGTCTTCGAAAACCTTCCAAAATTTTACATTATCAGGGAGGGATGGCCTATACTTAACTTGAATTTCGTAATTCAATTTATGAGGCAGAGGAGGTATGAAAGCACAAGCTGACACAGCTAATGAATCATCCAATTCATTCATTGCTCTGGGTACATATGAAATTTTAAAATCTACAAAAGTATGAATCGCCCTTAAAACTTCGTCTCTATATGCTTTCAGCCTGACATGTTTTGCTTGAAAGGACTTATTTACTTGCTGAATGATTAAATCTGCGTCTCTGAATACATGTAATCTTTTAATCTCCATCTCTTTGGCTACATTTAACCCCAGAAGTAGTGCCTCGGACTCTGAAATATTGTTAGTCACTTTAAAATCAAGTTTAAAGGACAAATGAGAAGTTTTCTTAGAAGGGGAAATCAATACCACCCCTGCTCCTATTGATTCTTTGGTACAAGCACCATCAAAGAACATGGTCCAAATATTGTCCTCTGCTGCTTCTATGGACTGAACTGCGGGCTTTCTAAGCATCAATGCATCGGGTAATGAATCATCAACTTGTAAAATACAAGATCCCATACCTATGTCGACAGAATAGATAGGATGATTGGATGGATTTTGTTCGTTACTGATTACATATGCCAGCTATGATTCCCTGTATAACCTTTTGTTTACCCCTCCAAAAATAGGGATAGTAGCATAGGAGAGATCCATTTAAAGAGTGCCACCTAACCTCTTCATCCACGATCTTGATAACAGACATCCAAATTTAGGTGGTATGGCTGCCACTACTATGTCCATAACCATAGTCTTCATGGGTGATTGGGTTAAAGTTACAGCCCAGTCCTTGATCATTCCGAGACATTTGACTTTTCGAGAGTCAAAAGAGAAAATATCATGGTAAGACTTGGTGATCTCTAGCCCAAGCTCATCCATGAACGCCTTTGGCATTAAATTGTGAGAAGCACCGGAGTCCAACAAACAGTTATGTAATGTTTTCTCATGAATATTTAGATAGATGTAAAAGGGAGGATAGCTTTCATCTCTATCTTCTATCATTTGGCCTAGAGTAATGGTTGGCTTTTCATCATATATGTTGAGAATATCAGCAGAAGGGGATATAGATTTGGGATCCAGAGTTTTGAGGATATCCTTTTTGAACATTTCATTTTTCATTAACTCAACCAGAGGAATGGGAATTTTAATTTTCTGTATTTCAGCCTAAAAATTGAATGAATATGAGACTTTATCAGAGACTTTTACCTCATTTAAAGGAGCTTTCTAAATGCTTTTTTGTTCAACAAGGGCCTGACTTTCTGGAATTTGTTGCTTGATAGGGGCAACAGTCTTCTTGGGAGGAGGTGATGCTTTTGCTTTTGAGGGATCTGTTTGTTGATTCTCCGATGTCTGATCTTTTTGCTTAACAGGGGTTGTGCTCTTTTTGGGAGAAGCTAGTGTGTTCTGTTGGGAAGTATCAGACTTAGATCGTAGATTATATCTATTCTTATCTTCCGTCGTAAAAATGCCATCATCAGCAGGATTATCCTCTATCTGTTCAGTCGTCAATGCCTCTTCATAGTCGTGTTGTGTCAAATAAGATTTCCTTGTTTCTTCTCCAACACAGTGAATATTATCTTCTCCGTATTCTTTATAATCACCTTCCTCTTCATCCATCATGACATTCTAAAGAGGGGCCTTTATTCTCTGATCTTCAGTAGGATTCTTTTCTCTTTGCAAAATCTGTGTTGGCTGATTATTTCTTTTGAAGTTGTTAGGATTTTGATTTGGGTTCCTACCTGCATAATCATAAGTGCCCCTTCCCTTTACAAGCTTCTTTTTTTCTATCTTGAGCTTAGATATCTCCGAGGTTAGAGACTCTAACATCTTAGCCATTTTATCTAACTTTGGGTCAGCACTTGATGAAGAAGAAGTTTCATTCCTTGGCCTTCTCCTATCAGAATTTCTTTTTAGCTTTTGAGAGGCTAAAATATTTGATTCCACCTCGAGGGTAGCATCTTGCATCAGAGATAGTGTAGGTGACCTCCTTTCTCTCAACAATAAACAGAACTCTGAGTCAAAAGCATCAGAATATGTGATTTTGGCAGAAGCATCTGAAGGTTTTATCTCTGCTAGTATTTTACTGTACATCCGGTTAAACCTTTTAGTGAAATCAGAGACTGACTCACTATTTTGTTTCCTTAGATTTCCAAATTATGTGATATAGTACACAAAATATCTTCTATCACCCCAGTGTTTCAAGAAGGTATCATCCAATTGCTCAATTCCAGCTATGGATCCAGCAGGGAGTTCTTTGAACCATTTCCTAGCATGGCCATCTAAGATTTGGACAAAAACTCGTGTCCAAACATCTTCCTCCTCAATATTAAGGTTTTCAGCATAACTGTAGAAAGCCTCAATATGTTCTTCAGCAGACACATCACCTTCACCTGTGAATTTGGGCATATACTTCTGATAGTCTCATGTCGGCATAGCTAATACTGGGTTTGGAAATATAAGTGGTGCATACCTAGCATCTAGGATTTGTAGCATCTTAGTCAAAGGAGGTGGTGCGGCCATAATGATCAGGGGTGAGAAAGGTGATAGTTTCTTTTTCGAGTCTTCAACACTGGGGGAATGTGAAGGAGGTGAATCTTATAATGGGAAAGAGGTCTGATATGAGGCTCTGTAAAAATTTGCAAGCTGTCCAGCTAAGTTTTCTTCACCTTTAATAGACAACTCTTGAAGAAGATGTTAAACAGCAAGGAGGCTAGTATAAATGTTTAAATGATCTTCTTTTTGCTGCGAATGAAAAGACTCAAGAGAAGAAGAACTATGATTTCTTTCTAAAGTCTTGGATGATTTTTCAATCAATTTTGAATCTGTCAATTTATCATCATTGCTATTTTCCTGTTGATAAAAAGGAGTTTGTTCTTCTATAGTATTTACAGTTGTTTTTTCATCAGTACTCTTGGAAAACAATTCAAATTTTTCTGTAGTAGATTTTCCAGAACTAAAGAGAGGATTACCTTATGTATCTGATTTTGAAGCTTGACCCTAAATTGTCTTTCCTCTCCTGAGAATTAGTTCTGGATTGGGCACTGGTGTGACAGGTGATTCTTGTGGATTCACCCTAGTACTGATCCTCTTAGGAGCCAGGATGAACTTGTGGAGTCACCAGATAGATAATTACAACCAATAAAATGTCTAATCTTTGTCTATCATCAAATATCAGCTCTGTGTCGTATCCTAGGAAAGCAAAACTTAAATTTCGTTTCCCCGGCAACGGCGCCAATTTGTTATCACTCCAAGAAACTCTTTAGGGTTGTATACTAAGGATGCTTGGTAACTTAAGAAAATAATGTGTAGGTATGCTTGGAACAATGGGATCACTCAATGATTAATGTAATAGACAACTCATCATACATTCAAATGAAACAGTTCTTTTAGAAAACAATAATCAGATCAGATATTTTTAAAGGAGAGGATTAAGAACACTAATCTTGATTGCCAAATACAACTAGGTGTAGGGCTTAATGCGAGATAGTATGAAATCCTTCACTTCAAGTCTATGAGCTCAATAAAGAGATAACAGTCTTTAAAAGCTAAGATAAACTAAAATAAAGTACAGAAAAAGGGTGCATGAATATTTCTGATATTGAAAGCAAAAGGAGACTGTAATTTTATCATCCAATAAGAGTCTATATAGTAGCACAAAATGTATTCCCGGTTTGAACCTTTATCTCTTAGAAAAGATAGGCATTTATAGCCTTTTACAATCAGTTTTTAAGATCTTGAAAACTTGGATCTGTATCTAAAAATAGAAAATAAAACTAACTAAAGCAATCGATAACAAAGACTAGTTGCTAGAACTCGAACTATCTTCTATATCAATATTTGACATCTGTAATTCATCATCTTCAAGACTCTTGTGTGTCATGGAAAGGTAAAGGCACCTATCTTCTGTAGCTGGACTTCTTCAATTAACCATAATCGAAACTTTAGGTGACCAATTTAGCATTTGGTCTTCAAAAATCTCCACGAATCTCTGATGCTGAGTGTTTCCTAACTAAGTGGTTAATCCTTTGGTGCTCTTAAACTTCTTTAAATACTTGAAAATTGCCTTGCTCCAGCTTTAGATTTCAAAAATTTATTTGTGTGCTTTCACCAGCTAATTCGCCTTATGATCCGTTGGTTAGCTAGTGAAAGCTCTGCCTTTCACCAGCTAACTGGTTGTAAATTTACCCTTTGCGCTGGTGAAAGTTTTGTCTTGGCCAAAAAGAAAACCTCCACCTCCAAAACTGTTGTTTTATCAAAAAATTTAGTGTGTCTTTTATTTATCTCCTTGCATGTTCACAGCAACCTGGGCTAGTACTTGTAGATCTGGATGCGACTTATGATTCTGCTTCAATTTCTTAATTTTCCTCTTAAGGTGTTTTGCTAACCACCATAAATTGTTATAATCTTTGGTGATTTTCTTCATTCTCTTTTTGTCTTTGACACTCTCATGAGCCAAGTTCTCAAATGTTGCATTTGTCTCTGCGAAATTGTCAGATAGAGTTTTGTATCTTGCCTTGATTACTCTTTCCAAAACCTCCTGTTGAGCAATCACTTCCTTTAGTTGCTTAATTTTTTGTGATCTCTTTAACTTTTGCCTCTTTGATGTTTCAGCTTCATCAGTGGGAGTAAAAGTCTCATAGTCCTGTAAATTCCATGGAGTGTTCAAGGATTTTAATGGCTGGACTTTCATCTTCTTTCTCTGGCTCTGTTTCTGAGTCTGTGTATGGTAGATTTAGAATATTTTTCTTCTTTACTGTAAGCTTCTCTGAAGTGGTTTAAAAATCTCTTTGATCTGTGAGACTTTATGCCAGAAATCCTATCCTCTATTGGTCCTGGAAGAGTTCTTCTCCTCCTCGAGCTACTCTGAGTAGTTAATTTCTTTTTCCCAGCTTTCTTCTGCTCATCCATGGGCTGAGTTTGGGTTTCAAAGCCTTCCCAAAAAATAAAATGTTGCCAAGTCCTTCCTCTTTGTCTTAGTTCTTCTAGGATTATCAATTTGATTAGGCCGAAATGACAAAGAGTGTTTTTCATACTTAGAGGTTCAGCCCTAATATTTTTACATACTTTGGCTAGGCTTTTGTGAAAGAAGAAAGGTAAATTCAGGAGAGTTTTCCCTGTGAAATGATATAAGAGCTTGAAATGATATAGAATCAGCTTGTCATACCTGCCTTCTGAGGTTATATAGAGTTGAATGCCTTTGAACAGGTCTTGCCATTCATCCTCCAAATGAGAAACTGGCATGCTTTTCTTCCATGTGACATTTCTGAATTCTTCCTTAAGATATGATCTGAAATTGAGATTCTTGGTTGTTGTTGTCTTAAACCAGATCTGGCCTAATCTATGTAAGTTGGTTGTTGTGGAAATGGCGGCTTCATCAACTATCATTTCTAAAGAACCCACACAGGCCTTGTTTCCCTCATACGATTTAGAAAATGGTTCCGCTGTTGTTTGGTGGCAACCATTCTGTAACTTTTCAACATAGCCCATGCAGCCTGCGTCTGAGAAACGTTTTTGCACCTCTGGATGTGCTTGTAAAAAAGACAGATTGTCTAATTCTTTCCTCAACAATGAACCACTTCGTTTCCTTGCCATCTATAACTCGAACCCCAGACAATTTTTCAAACAAAGTCACTGTATTTTGCTGATTGAGCCAAGGTTTGGCGCTGGTGAAAACTCTTGGTGAAAACTCTTGGCGTTGCCTTTCAAATATGAAACCATAACATATTTCTTGCGGACAATGCGTGTTGAGAACATGAAGTGTCGATTTTATGTCGCCAGCTGAGTAGTATTGCTCATTTACCTGTGATCATGAATGTGAATTCGTCATCTCCAACGCCATTATCTTGTGAAGCATGCATTCACGAACACGATCCACTATGATATCCAATTTAGACGTGCATAACAGAATCCCCATCATTATTTGCTTTCAACAGTGCCTTATAATGATTATGTGACGTGTGTCGAGCGTGTCATCTTTTGATTTCTGAAAACGTGGAGGAAAAACACGTGTTCCGTGCTTTCACCAGCTAACTGTCTGCGAGAAAGTACTCCTTAACTGTTGAAAATCATTGTTTTCACCAGCTAATCATCAACCTTGCAACACGCGTTAGATGTTGAAAATATTTTCATGAAATTTTATAGAAAAGACCTTTATGGATCAACTTATTTCTAAGGTATGAATTTAAAACCTAAGTTTTGACACTAGAAGAAATTAAAAACAAATGGAGAAAACTACAGATAACTATGCTATCAACCGCAAAATGAAACCATAGTGACTGATTCATTTTGGGAGCTAACATCGGGAAGTCATCGTTTCATCCACTTGCTACAGGCACCAGAACCTCATTTTCACTTAACCTACTCGATGAACTCCACTCTCACATCGACCTTTAGCCTAATTCTGGTTAGAATCAGAATAATTCCCATACTGATTACATTATGAAAAAAAACCTTTTAGATGGCCACATCAAAAAGGGTTATGTCGGAATCATCTCTGTTGGAGTATTCCCCCTCAAAAATAACTCCAAACTCTAACTCTTACAATCTGATAGCTCGATCATACAGGGTATCCTTCATATTCTACGTGGAAGCCAATAGGTGGTCGGGACAAAAAAAATCATGCACTAAAATTGTTAGATCAATATGACCCATGAAATCATAATCTAATGATGTTGCATATTAGGATTGGTCATCAACTTTCATTATGACCCTTGCATGACCAATTGATTTCCTTGTTTTTCAAGATGACATGTTTTTCAAAGAAAAGAATATACTTTCAAAACCTTCTTTGTTGGAGTCCTAAAATCTCCATATTTTGTTGGACTATGAATTATAAAGTCTGTCGACAACCTCGAAGTATTTTCAACTACCCATGATCGACACGCAAATATACGTCACATGGAATATTCCTTTGATACCATGCCATCAAGATATGAATAAGTCTGAGTTTTCGTCACCTTCAACGATAGGACTCCAATGGTCCTACCTATTAGGAATGCACCCCTATCACTACCACACACAAACTGAGGGAAGATATAGAATATTCCTCTATCCTTTTCCTTCAAAGTTCAAATAACCTCTGAACTTTCTTTCTTTGATGCATTCGACTCTGATAACTAGATTTTCAAATTCAAGCCCCTCCCTCGATTTCGATATGAATATTTGGGACATCTCCCCTATTAAATCGCATTAATGACAGAGATTGTGATCTGATTTTGAAATGATCTTCGTACACAGGTGATTTATTATGCATTTAGGGATGATTTAAAACATATGAATTGGCTCTAAAACCTCATTCAACAACTTATTTTCCTTTGTAAGTTGGTAAAACGCTCTGCCTTCTTTGATTAGCTTAGTGATAGACCATCTTTTTTGGATGAATTCCAGGTATTATGTTCTTTTTAAAATGGCTTGTCTCTTTACAATTTCCACGTTGTTTTTTCTAGATTAATTCATGTTTTATCTTGGGTGATATAGAACTCAGGTAACATCGCATTATGGTAAGTCATATTACTAGAAGACCTAAGGGATCTGTCTACTTTCAGTCGGCCTCTGCACCTGAAACCTCTTCTCACAAAGCATAGATTCTGGTAACAGATACTAGCCATCACACTGGTGAAGAGCATAGCCTTGGGTACGACAAAATCTACAGAATTTTCAATATTGGATATTTTTCCCTAGAAGACGGAAACCTGGAGGTATACCAGAACATTCAGAAAATAGAAATTCATCTAGTCGATGCTCGAATGACCCTTTTTCCCTATAATGAAGCAACTCAGTGGTGCCTCAAACAATTTAAACCTAGCATTGTGGACATCGTAAGAAATCACGGGAGATGGGTAGCATCCCTAAGGCCTGAAGATATCATCACAAGGTATCACTTACTCACACCTACTTGCACTCTCAATGAGCCATTCTTGAAAGGTTTTTCCCAAAGCAACAAAGGCCTAGCTAAATTGATCAAACATTGGTGGGTGGATAAGGACGAGACTCTTAAGCAGGGACAAAGGCTAGTCCCAACATAGAAATTCAAAGCACCATACAAAATGTTGGTTGTTATGATGAATTGGTTATATAGAGAGGAAAAAATCACACACTTTCAAACAGATTGGCTACCACTGGCCCATATCATTGTCATAGTAGGACAAGTGTTCAATTGGACAGACATATTGGCTTTCAACATCTGTCTACACATGAAAAATATTCCAGGTATGAGGAAGCCTTGCTTTTACATGTCATCCTACTTTATTGATGACATATGTTCCTCTGTACAATTTATTGATCTAGGGTGGAACTAGGACCAATACTAACCCCATGTACCTGTGTATTTCTCTGAATTATGGATCATAAATTACAAAATATATTTTTATGACATTTGTAACTACTTCCTTCCCCCTCTCTATACTGTACTTTTTGGTTTTCCTAGGCATAGAATTTCCATCAAAGCCCGGACTGGAATGAAAAGGGTAGTAGACTGGTACCTGGAAAAATACTACTCGTACATTAGGGTGTATAGTTCTATTGGCCCCCCACATATTTTACATTTATTTGTCCCATACCATCTCCTAATGAGAGAAATATCCTATTAAACCACAATAACAAGGGTCACCTCTCTTCTCATGAGCAGTAGAAAAATACTTTGGCATGTGTTTCCAGTCCACATAGGGAATTACACTATTTCTAATGGCCCTCATTCAAGAAAAGAGGAAGATGCCCTACAAGATGTGTTCATATTCCTTGGACATCCAAAATTCCATGATCCACATGAGCTTTTAGTTAGTCACGTCAGGTTTGTTGGTATCACCCATTCTAACATCCATGTGGTTGATCTCGAAGAAGACAAGTTTAAAGGATTCATGTTCTATGAAGAGGTCCTACAAAAGTTACCCAGTGATGTTTCCAAACAGGAACTTGAATCTGAATTGGAGGAAATGAAGAGGGTAACAATTAAATAGTTTCAGAGACTTCTCCAGCAAGAACAAGACAATGTGAACATCAAAGAAAAAGAAAAGGTTAGGAAGGTAGAAGTGTTAGAAAAAAAAATACTTCAAGCAAAGGAAGAGTACCAGAAAAGGAAATTCGAAGAGGAAAGAATAAAAAAAGAAAATAAAATTAAAGCAAAGCATGTTTCCCTCCAAAATAATAAAGTTGAGGAAGAGGCCAAATGACTAGTTGATGAGGCAGGGGCTAGAAGGCTAGATGATGATGTGGAGGCCAAACAATTAGCTTAGGAGATTGAGGCTCAAAGTAACGTAGAAGATTTTTTGAAACAACAACAATCACAAGAATTGAGCAAGACTCCAATCACCCCATCAACGCCCAATCTGGGTATTTTAAACATACCACCACAAGACTACACTCCCCTCAATGCCATCCCAAGTGATTATTCCTTCTCTTCGCGAGATATGAATTTTGAAGGCAATGTGGTATCCATCAGAGATTATTATTATTATAACATAACAAAAAGAATTTAGAAGAGATAAAACAAAATGAAAAGAGGAGAATCCACCAAGTCCAAGTCATTTGTAGGGTGAGTAGTAGAATGGAAGGTTAGGCCTGACCCAAAAGAGAATGTTGTCCAGGAATCCTATGTCCTCCATGATTTTGTAGGGATAAATGTCTCATATGTTCTTGAAGTGACCAACACCTTAATAACATCTAAGACCAAGATCACAGAGTTGGATGAAGTATTTAAAAATATGAAAGAGGGGTTCACTTCATAGTTCAAGAAAGCCACGAAAGTGGTTGATGCTCTCAACACAGAAAATCTAAACTAGACATTGCAAATACAGAGAGATGAGATGAATGATGAGTTCAAGAAAAGGATACAAAATCAAAGGGACACCCATGATAGAGAACTAGAGTTTGAAAGACAAATTCTCAAAAAAACTCTGGAAGAAAACAAGGCATCGACCTTCACTGTGGAAATTGTGAAGGCCCAAGCATTGGAGATAAATGAGAAATTGGAATCTGAACATAAAGAATTCCTAAATATACTCATTAATATACATGCTAATCGGGATGATTAGTTAAGGTTGCAAGACATGATGATGGAAATTCAAGGACAACATCAAGAAGCAAGTGAGGCCTTTGAGGAAATCCTCAATTGGTAGGAAATGTTCAACGCACTCCCAACTACACTACCATGGTATGCAAGAAAATAAAGGCACGAGAATCATATTTTCTTCAACACTTGGAAACATTTATTGAATAATATTCAAATCAACCAAGAAGCCACAAATAACGCTTGCTTGAAGCTGTGTAATAGCTCAAATAATATCATGGAGGAATTAGGAATTCATTCATTTTCCCCAATCAATGAAGAAATGTCTACCACTATAATAATCGTTGAGGTGGAGGAGTGCAGGAGAGATGTCAAGGTAAGCATTGAAATTTTAATGTAGGTTGGAAAAGAATCCTTGGAATAACGCTTGTTCAATCCTTCCAGACTTGTCAGCATAACCCAAAACTTTGTGAAGAGCACAGCCAAGGAAAATGAAGAGTCATTTTTTAAAACTACCCTGGGCCCATCATAGAACCAGGAGAATGTAAACAGTCACTCCAATATTATAAAAAAGGATGATTTTCCATAGAACAGGGCTTTTGTTTTTAGATGTAGCGGAACAGTACTATCACTGTAAGCTATTTTGAACCAAAAATACTTTTGAAGATTGTTGTGTTAATGTGTATGAATGAAATTTTTCTATTTATGCATGTTTACCTCTGCAATATCTGAATGTTGGTTATATGAACTACTTCTGAACTAATTTTTAGATGTTTATAGTTACCATAATTTTCACTTTAAGTGCAGCGACAGTATGATCAGTTAGTGAATCAATTATTTGTTTCTAACTTATTGTATTGTTAAGATTTCAGGTTTCTTGCTTATATGAATTATTTATGTGCAAGTAATTTAAACATTTCACTGCACTAATTTTTTAGTTTTCTCCTGATCGGGATAGGTTAGAATAGAGTATAATAGAAGTGAAAATTAGGACCATAGATATTCATCTTCGCCTAGAAGTAGTTCTTTAGAGTTTTAATTCATATAAGAACCTTCGGTTCTCAGATTCATATTTAGTTAGTTTTGTAACCATGCCATAATCTGGTCGGAAATGATACTCCAAACGAGAGTGGGTCTAATTGGGACATGCCATTGGGTGTTCTCCCTTACCTACTTGAATGGGTCATTTATGGCCCATCAAAAGAAATGGCTCTAGAAGGGGGGCATAGAACTGAATGGATGCAAAGAGAAACACAAACCCTTCCAGTTCTATTATGCAAGTTATCACTTCCTTATCTATTTATTCCCATCCACCTTATTATAAGCACGCTACACTTCCCTCGATGTATGTTGTGAATACACCAAATTAGGCTAGTACTCATCATATTTCCACACATCCCAAGTCCACGTTTTCTTCACCTCAACCCTGCATATTAACCCTCCCATAGGTTAATATCATTCTGAGGAAATCCCGGGAATGTGTGAACCATACCTTAACTAGAAAAATGAGTATACATATGGGACAACTTCCCATTGACTATTCATTGCCTCAAGTTCAATAAGATCCTCACAATGAAAATCCCTTTGTTACCAACCCTTACGTGTATCAAGAAAACCCTACTATTATAACCCCGAGATATCACATACCTCAAGATACACCAGGTTTTGAAGAGACCTTTGATTTTTACCTTGAATGTTACATAATATCTGGTGGTGTTGGTGGTAGACCTCCCTCTCCTATTGAATCCCCACCTTACACACCAAGAAACAAGTCAGAAGAAGACTATGTGGAAGAAGAGGAACACGAAAGTGAACCTGAAAACAACCCACTCTAGATAATCTTGTACCAACCTCCAAACATGGTCGGGGATAATGCTAATCAAAATCCCCCTCCCTATCATCCTTGGTTGGTCCCTAATGCAGTCCTCATACCAGGGATTGTGCATGACATGCCCAAACATCTAGAGAAATTTTTACCAAAATTTGACCCTGACAAAAAAGTCTCGGCTGAAGACCATGTTAAGAAATTCGTACATTCAGTAAGACTCCAAATAATTCAACATGAATATGTCGTATGTCGATTGTTCCCACTTACATTTGAGAACAAAGCCTCTACATGGTTTTTTTGTTTAGAGGAAGCCTCCATCATTGATTGGAGAACGTTTGAAACTATCTTCTTAAGGAAGTTTGGAGAAAATAATACATCGAAAACACTAGTCCTAGAACTTTCAAGAGTCAAAGTGGATTCTTAGGAACAAGTGAATGTTTTCAATCAGCACTTCCTTACTCTAGTGAGATGCATCCCATGAGCTTCTAAACCTATTGAAGATGTTTCCATCGAATTATATACCTTTTGTCTACCTATGTCAATGGCGATGTTTGTTAAGAATGCTTAGAAATACACCCTTGAAGAATCATTCAAGGAATCCCTTAAAGTTGAAAATAACATGAAGAGTTTAAAAGGAAATCATAGAGAAGAATTGTCCAAAGATAAAGGTAAAAGTAGAACATTTGTGTCCAAACCCAAAGAAGAGAAGAATAATTTTGATTCCGTGGATATGGAATCTCTCTAAATAATTTTTAAGAATCTCTCCAATGAGATGGTAGATTTAAAGGAGAGTGGTGGAGAAGGATCTTCTATCTAGAAGAATTTTTTTAGATTTCCTCCCAAGAAAGATTAAAATACTCCCCCAACCAACAAAACCAACCCTTCTCATGTAGATGGTATTAAAATGGAATATATTTTCCAAGCACTACAAACTTGGGCAATAGAAAATATGATTGAGGTAAAATATGAAGGAGAGGAGAACCAGGAACAACAAGAACAACCTTAGGAGTGTCAAGAAACTGGAGAAAAATAATTGAATTCTTTCTGGGATATCGCTTATGGTGGAGAGGAAGAAGAAACAAAGGAAGTACACATGTCCCAAAATGTTGTAACTACTAGAAGTGAAAGAAAAAACACCTCATATGACACCCCAAACACTTCTAATCCTCTTTCAACTACCACTTCCACTACCAAACAAGCCTCATCTCCAACCAATACCATTATTCCCAATCTTATGAAAACAACACCCTCCAACCACAAAAACAATCGATCAAACACTTAAGAAAAATGTTGCATTTGTGCCCCTAGAAAGATTGGAATATGGTTTCCTGGAAGATACAAAGAAAACTAAATCCATGTTTGAGCTTATGAAAATCCCACAAATTCATGAAAAATTCATTAAAACTCTATAGGGAAAGGATTCTACTGACACTATAGAAATAAATGCAGGGACGAAAAAAGGAACAACCAAAGCAAGCCCATATAGCAAAGATACTTCCTCCGAGATTCATATAGCTATGAATGCATCCTTAACTAGACAGAGGTCAAGATCTACTACCCCACCTTTCCTCATTCCTTTTGAAATTTTTAATAGGAATGTTCATAACTGCATGGTAGAATCGGGAGCCTCTTCTAATGTTATGCCTCTTAAAGTGTGTGAAAATTTTAATGTCAAACCTAAGGCATCTGATATTCAGATTATTAGTTAGATAGAACCAAGGTTAAAGTAATTGGGGAGCTAAATAATGTTTTGATCAAAAAAAATTCTGATCCTAAAATTCATCAAACTATTGACATTATTGTTGTAGACATACATGGTAATTATGGAATGCTTCTAAGTAGAGATTGGTAATATTATCTGAATGGGTATTTCACTACTGATTTGTCACATTTATGTCTCCCTTTCAATGGAAAACTTAATCATATCAGAATCAATAGAGAGAGATACATGAAGCATGTAGTGACTAATTTGAATGACCCAAATGAGCCTGTGTTGTTTAACAATTCAATTTTGGGAAATTATTCATATGACACATTTTTGGGGAATTACACATCTGAAACATCTTATTTTGAAAAATCTAATACACAATTTGAAATCCTTCATTGCACTCATATTGTCGAGCCTAACTGTAACATAGTAGAACATACTAACATTGCTTCTAGTGTACAGTATAACATAATTCCCAAAGATAGATTAGAGATTATCTTTAACTCTACTAACCCCACTAATCCTAAAAAAATTGAAAATTCAAAACCAACTATTGAACCCAAAAGGGGAGATTATCTTTAACTCTACTAACCCCAATAATCCTAAAAAAATTGAAAATTCAAAACCAACTATTGAACCCAAAAGGGGAGATCCTGATATGTGGACGTTATTTTTTAATGGATCTAAATATTTTAAAGGTCCAGATACTGGTTGCATACTCAAAGATCTAAAAGGAAAGAAAATTTTAATTGCATGCAGACTAGAATTCCAATGCACCAACAATACTTTCAAATATGAAAATTTATTACAAAGATTGAAAAAGGAAGTTTACTTGAAAGCAAAGAAAATCAAGGTATTTGGTGATTCTGAAATCGTCATAAGTTGGGTAAGAAACACCATCCATTGTCTTTCAATTCATCTCAAGCATTACCAGTTAGGAGTATGGGAACTAATTAAGTCTTTTGATGCATTTAATATTAGTTATGTTCCTTTCTCATTGAATTGTGATGCTAACTTACTAGGGAATTTTGCATCTATATTAATACCTTCGGATGGATTGATGTCTGACACTTTCTCTGTTGAAATTTTGTACAGGCCTTCAATTCCAGACAACATCACTAGTTGGATAGTCTTTGATGATGATCAAAAAACTATTAGCTTCTTGCACCTCAAAGACACATTCAAAGACTCTTCTATTGATGAAATTCAACATAATCAAATGATCAGCATTGATGATACTAATCAAGCTAAACCAAGAAATCAATCTGGCTCATACAACAATATCCCCAAGAATGTAGTGAGACCAGATAAAATTTATGATCTCCAAGATAAGTTCAATAAAGAAGCAAAATTCAAAACCAATAGCTCATCAATGCAATTTGAAGTGGTAAATATGGGAACGAGCACTACACCTCAAAATTTCAATTTGGGAAAGAATTGTTCTTATGAAGAAAAAAAATCTTACATAAAACTATTCAAGGAATATAATGACATCTGTGCATGGACATATGAAGACCTCAAGATGCATGACACCAAAATCATACAGCATGTCATTCCAATGAAGCCTCAAACAAAATATTTTCAACAAAATTTGAGGAAGATGCACCTCAATCTTGAGCCTTAGGTCAAAGTAGAGATAAAAAAATTGTTAGCTGCCAAGATTATATTCCCAGTTAGACATACTCAGTGGATTTCTAATCTTGTATCAGTGAGGAAAAATAATGGAGATATAAGACTATGCATCAACTTCAGGAACTTGAACAGATCCTTTGAGAAAGAAAACTACCCAATGCTCCCAATGGAGAAAATCTTGCAATGAGTATTCGGTTATGAGATGCTCTCACTTTTAGATGGATTTTCTGGTTATAACCAAGTTCTAGTGGCCCATGATGATCAACTGAAAATTTTCATTTCAGACTAAATTGGGAACTTATGCATACAGGAAGATGCCATTTGGTTTGATCAACGTTGGGGGAACTTTCCAAAGAGCAATGGATATCTCTTTTAGAGGCCTGATTGGAGAATTTGTTGTGGTGTATCTAGATGATATTACTATATTCTCCAGAAATAAAAATACAATATAGCCCATTTGACTAGAGTATTCAATAGATGCAAGAGGTATGTTATTTCCCTCAAATCCCAAAAAAAAAATTTTTGCAGTCGATGAGGGCTGAATTTTAGGTTTCATAGTTTCAAAGCATGGTGTGAAAATCAAACCTGAAAATACTGAAACTATTGCCAAAATTCCCCTTCCCGATAACAAAAACGTTATGCAGTCCTTCCTGGGGAGAATAAATTTTGTGAGAATAATTGTCCCTAGATTTTTGGAGATAGTGAAACCCCTTCAAGACATGATTAAAAATAATGCAGAATTTAAATGCGGACCTAATGAAAAAGAATATTTTGATTAAATCAAATCATAAATAGCACAAGACCCTACATTATTAAGTCCAAATTTCAGTCGAGATTTCATTCTCTACACCTTTTCTTCATACATTTCATTTGCAGTTGTTCTAACTCAGAAAAATCAAGAAGGTGATGAATCCCCCGTGGATTTTATGAGTTTAGGTTTACGAGCAGAATTGAATTACCTAGAAGTAGATATTCATGCCTATGTTGAATTCAAAGTTGTAAAACACTTTAGTCCTTACTTGATCAAATCCAAGACTAAGGTCATTTTCCCATATCTTGTTGTAAGAAACCTCTTAGTGCAAAAAGATATTGGAGAGAAAAGGGATAACTAGATAAAAAAAATCTACAAGAATACGACCTGGATATTAGGCCTGCCAAAATTGTCAAGGGTCAGGGGTTATGTAAATTGGTTGTTGAATCAACAAGCGATGAAGTACAAGAAGATGAATTATATAAAGATCAAGAACTTTTTGAAAGAGAAGTTTGTTGCATTCCTATCAACTCTGACCAATGATGTTATGAAATGAAATATTACTTAACCCATGGTTCAGCCCCTCATTATATGGAACCGAAGAAGAAGAGATATCTTAGACTCAAATCATCTCAATATCATATCATTCAAGGAATGTTATGTAGGAAGAATTATGATGGTTTTTTCTTGAGATGTATTGAGAAGAGAGATGCAGAAAAGGTTATGTATGAACTTCATGATGGCCTAGCTGGTGGAAATTTTAGAGGTGACATTAATTCTCACAAGATCCTAAAAGCATACTATTATTGGCCTAATCTATTCAGGGATTCTCACGCATATGCAAGGAAATGCCTGGAATGTCAAAAGTCAGTTGGGAGAGAAAACAAAGCTACTTTTCCCCTACAACCCATGATCATAGAACGCCCTTTTCAACAATGGGGCATGGGCATAATTGGGGAGATTAATCCTAACTCTTATCAGCTACACAAAAATATCTTGACAACTACAAATTATTTCACCATATGGACAGAAAAAATCCCCCTCAATCCAATCAATGAAAATCATGTGACATTGTTCCTTGAATCTCATATTGTCACTAGGTTTGGAGTCTCTGAGTCTTTAGTTTTTTATAATGACAAATACGTTTCCTTTGAAATTGACTGAATTCCCTCTTGACATAAACATTTAAGTTAAATATTTGGAAAACTATTATCCTCATGGGAACGGGATGGTTGATTCGACCAATAAAAACCTAATCAAAATCCTCAAGAAAAATGTCAATGACCACCAAAGGAACTGGCACCTAGCTCTCTAAAATGCTCTGTGGGATGACAGAGTCACCCCCAAGTCTTCTATCAGTAAATCTCATTTCTTTATAGTATATGGACAAGAAGCAACTTTTCCTACACACACCTTCTTACCCTCTTTGCAACTTGCTCAATCTATCCAAGATGAAGCCTACCTAGGGATGCAAGAAAGGTTGAATATGCTTTTAAAAATGGAAGAAGAAAGGGAAAAATCCAAAATGAACCTAATGCGTCATCAGGAAGTAATTAAAATATTGTTTGATAAGTCATATTTTGGAAACAAATATTTTCAGGAGGGAGACCTCATTCTCAAATGGGACAAAGAAAATGAGTTGAAAGGAAAACATACAAAATTCTAGAAGTTATGGTTAGGCTCGTATCTGATTCATCAGAAAATAGGGCCTGGAAATTTCAAAATCAAAACATTGGAGGGAGATGAGTAGGAGCTCCCTGTTAATGGCCTAATTCTCAAAAGGTACTTATCCTTATCACCTTTGGTGATATAGTTTTGTAGGTTTTCTGAGCTTTCCCTTTTCTTATTCTATGATCTTTGTTATAATCAACCTTTTCTTCATTTCGTTCTTCCCATACCTTTGTTTGAAATTTATTTTATCCCTTTTTAGTTTGGAATAACTTGGCATTCACCATCCCAGACCCATTAGTCTCTTTCATAACAAAAACCCAAAGATTTATTAATCAAGTGAATGTTTTTCCCTGCAAAAATGCCTTTTTCATATTGAAGCAATCGAGTTACCTTGTGACCAATACTTATCTTCATGATTGATGGTCATACAAAAAAGAGGAGAATGTTTAAATTTTCCAAGAGAAATCTTCAAACCCATAAATTCAACGCCTTTATGCAGTCCATGATAGTTATCCTTAACAGTTTTACTACTCTCATACTATGCCTATGTCCAACTCAAAGTTAAGGAGAGGTCCTCGCTTCAGGTGTCTTATGCATAATTCTAGTGATACTCTCCTAAAATAATCTAAATTCATATGTGATTCATGTGTATATACCCATGAGGATAAACAGTTGACTGAGATTATCATATCAAACTCTTATATCACCCAGCTTCTTATTTGCCCATATTGCAAAAGAAATACGTAAATTACATATCTAAAAGGGTGAATGATATAAAGAAAAATCATCAAGAAGTTGGAAGCATTGTTAATAGTGTGGGAACTACAAGTGAACTCGTCGAGGCTATAGATACTCGCTGGCAGTAGGTCCATGCTTGTATGATACCAAGGCAACTTCGTCGAGGCTATGGACACTCACTAGCAGCGAAGCAATGTTGAGAAAGAGAGATGAGGAAAACACTTCAGTCTATAAGTAGTATGAAATTACCCCTATATGGTATATCTTCACATGTGATCCTTGAGTATGTAAAAGTAATAAATCTTCCATTAATTTTCACAATAATTATGCAGAAGACCATTTCTAATAGGTCATTTTTTTGTTTTGTTATCAGGATAGATGATGTGGGGTCCATAATATCTACACTGTCAAAATATTGTTTAAAGGTAAAAAATTACATTGATTTGTTTGAAGTCATTTTCTTTTTAGGAAGAGAGATAACCAGTTCTTCCTAGTAAGTCACCATTTCCTATGGCTCATCCCCACAACAACCCATTTTAGAAAAAATCGGTTCCCCCTCCCCTTTTTTAAAATTTTTACAAGGTATATCATTCCTACTTTATTGAAAGGGTGTTGGCACTGAGATATCATTATGTTGCTTATACAATCTACGAGCCTGTCCTCTATGGAAATCCATGAATTGCAGTCAAGCAGTGGTCCCCTTTGATACGCCAATAAACCCTCCCTCCCAGGAAGTCATCATTTCATCCGCTTGCTACAGGCGCATGCACCTCATTTTCACTTAACCTTCTCGATGAACTCCACTCTCGCACCCTTTAGCCTAAGTTTGGTTAGAATCAGAATAATTCTCATACTAATTATATTCCAACGGAAACATTTTTGATGGCCACATCGAAAAGGATTCTGTCGGGATCATCACTGTCGAAGTATTCCCCCTCACGAATAATTCCAAAATCCAACTCTTACACTCTGATAGCTTGAGCATACAGGGTATCCTTCATATTCTACATGGCATCCAATAGGCATTCGGGACAAAAAAAACATTTACTAAAACCACCAAATCAATATGATCCATGAAATCATAATCTAATGATGTGGCATATTAGGATTGGTCGTCAACTCTCATTACAGCCCTTGTGCAACTAGCTATATTCCTTTTCTTTCGGAATGGCACATTTTTTGAAGAAAAGAATATACTTTAGATACCTTCTCCATTGGATTCCTAACATCTCCAAAGTCTGTTGGACTCCAAATTAAAAAGTTTGATGACATACCTCAAATCCTTTTCAACTACCTATGATTGGCATGCAAATTTGTCACGGGGAATATTCCTTCGATACCATGCCATCGGGATATGACTAAGTCTAAGATTTCATCACCTTTGACAATATGAATCTGATGGTCCCACCTATTAGGTATGTTCCCCCATCAAGTTGGCACACAAACCCAGGAAAGATATAGAATATTCCTCGATCATTTTCCTTCGGAGTGCAAATAACCCCTGAAATTTCCTACTCTGACACATTTGACTCTGATATATAGATTTTCTAATTTAATCCCCTCTCTCGATTTTGATATGAATATTTAGGAAATCTCCCCTCTTAAATCGCATTAATGAGAGAAATTCTGATCTTATTTTGAAACGATCCTTGTACACAGGTGATTTATTACGCGTTTAGGGATGATTTAATATATACAAATTGGCTCTAAACCCACATTTTACAACCTATTTTTCTCTGTAAGATAGTAAAACGCTCTACCTGCTTTGATTAGCTCAGTGATACTCTGAAACCATCTTTTTTGGATGAATTGCAGGTATTATGTTATTTTTAAAATGGTTTTGTCTCTTTACAATTGTCGCATTGTTTTTCTAGATTAATTCATGTTTTATTGTGGGTAATACAGGACTTAGATAACATCTCATTATGGAAAGTCAAAACACTAGAAGAACTAAGAGGTCTACTTTCAATCAACCTCTACACCTAAAACCTCTTCTCGCCAAGAAGAGGTTCTAGTAACATACACTACACATCACATTTGTGAAGACCATAGCCTCAGGTACGATGAAATCTACATAATTTTCAATACTGGATATTTTTTCCCAAAAGATAAAAACCTAGAGGTACACTGGAACATTTAAAAAAGTGGTATTCATCTATTCGTTGCTCGACCGGCCCTTTTTCCCTACAACGAATTATCTCATTAGTGCTTCAAGCAATTCAACCCTAGAATCATGATGATCATAAGCAAGCACGGGAAACAAGTAGTATCCCTAAGGCCTAAATATATCAACACAAGGTATCACTTACCCACACCTGATTGTGCTCTCAATGAGCCATTCTTGAAAGGTTTCACCCAAAGCATCAAAGGCCCAGCTAAACTAATCAAACATTGGTGGGTGCATGAGGACGTGACTCTTAAGCAGGGACAAAAGCTAGTCCCAAAAAAAAAAATCAAAGCACCATACAAAATGTTGGTCGCTATGTTGAATCGATTATATGGGGAGGAAAAGAAAACACACTTTCAAACATATTGGCTACCATTGGCCCACACCGTTTGCAAAACAAGACAAGTGTTCAATTGGGAAGACATATTAGCTTTCAACATCTGTCTACACATGAAAAACATTCCATGTATGAAGAAGCCCTATTTTTACATGCCATCCTACCTAATTGATTCCATATGTTCCTTTGGACAATTTATTGATATAGGGTGGAACTAGGACTGATACCAACCCCCTATACATGTGTATTTATCTTAATTATGGAGCATAAATTACAAAATATATTTTTATGACATTTGTAACTACTTCATTTCCCCTCTCTATACTGTACTTTTTGGTTTTCCTAGGCACAGAATTTCCATCAAAGACCGGGCTGGAATGAAATGGTAGACTAGTACCTAGGAAAATACTACTCATACATTAGGGTGTACGGTTCTACAAGAGCCCCACATATTTTACCTTGCTTTTTCCTAGACCGTATCCTAATGAGAGAAATATTCTATCAAACCACAAGAACATAGGTCACCTCTCTTCTCATGAGAAGTAGAAAAATACTTTGTCCTGTGTTTCAAATCCACATAGGGAATTACACCATTTCTAATGGCCCTCATGCAAGAAAAGAGGCAGATTCCCTACAAGATGTGCGCCTGTGCCTAGGATATTCAAAAGGCCATGATCCACATGAGCTTGCAGTTAGCCACTGTTGTGCTACTTATATGTGTAATATAATGCACTCATTAATGATCAATCTGGGATTTGTAATCAACAGAGTTACAAGACACCAACAAGGAAGGTAATTCTAATGTCATGAGTATAGAACTATTCTAGATTATGCATGCTGGCAAATCAAAACACACTTTGGTTGTCTTTCACAGAGAGGCTATCTACTCCATTATGTCACATGCAAGTATGAGATGGAGTTCTTTTGACAGATCAAATCTGCTATCTGACCTAGAAAACTAACTATGCAATCACACTTCTGAAAGGGAAATCACACATCAATCATCAAGACATAGCATGGGTAGTTCAATAGTCAATATATTGAGTATGTTGTGGTTCACAATGTGTTGTTGTGAACTTCACTAGTTCTCCTTCAAATATGTTTGACTACTGTTGCCAACATTTATGTCCATGAAACAAAATCAAATTCATAAAAATAGAAACAGAGCATATGAAAAAAAATATATATATCTCTAAGCAATTGAAACCTAAACTGAACTATACTTCTATCATCTGAAAAGATCAAAGCTTCAGCTAGTCTAACATTTATACTATTGAAATCAACTGCTAACACTAATCTATAAGGATGCTGACCTTTGTTGGGTGGTGGGCCCTTGCCACTTCAACAGGTCAGTGACTGGAGTCTACAGTAATCTTTCTTTCAATCCACACATTCCTCTTACTCAAATTTCAAAACATAAAATTAAACTATCCTAACAACTCAACTCAAATTTATTCATCAATGATCAAGACCTGGAAATAATTGACATCCTTCTATTAGACTTCAACTCAAAATATGTTCTGCAATATGTAACACTGCTTCACATATTGTGTTATGCTAACTCTCTACTACCTCCACCTTCCTTGCCATGATTATTTAAACAGTCTTAGTCGTGAAACACAAGGAGGTGAAATCTTTAGCAGATCAGTCAAATGTCAGATTTATATATTCGGTTACATATTTTAAGTTCCATCCTCATGACACGAAGTGTATGAGGATGAAGCAATAAACAAACTAGCTTAACATAACCTTGCTAGAGCTTTGATGATTAAAAAAACATCCAACAATTATCTTGGGCATGATCTGGAGCTAAACTTCGTATAATTTGCTTCCTGTATTGGTACCGGATCGTGACAGGTGAGATTCAGTAAATGGTGTCGGATCAGAACAGTATGCAAGTGGTTGGTACCGGACTGGAACAGTCTGTGGCCGTTGGTACCGAATCGCGACAGTGGATGGTTTGGTACCGGATCTGAATGGAAGGTGTGCTTGGTACCAGATTCGGACAGTGGCAATCTAGCGCATAAGTATCGAATGGCTGAGCTAGTACAGAAAGGCTCGAATCATCTAGAGGTCAAAGGTTACATGTGGAAAATTAAAACATTAGTACATGAAATATTTAGTCTCCTAGCTCAATAAACCACAAAAATGCATGAATTAATTATACTTTACCTTATGACCTCATCAATGGCTAATGGTAGCGTTCTTTGTCATTTATCCAAGCTTAGGTAAGCAAAAAAGGTATAGATGAGGAGTATAATAGGGTAGTGGGGATGTCAATTTAGAGGCTCAACATTCCCCCATGCCAAAACCATTGCATGTCCTCATGCAACTGGAAAAAAAAAACCCAAAAAATTTCAAAATTTGAGACTCCATTCTTTACTTATGTGGATCAATGATGTTGATGGCTGAGGCTTCTGCTTTCAGCTCCCTTTTTATGACCCTAATGTATTGTAAGAGTATTAGTACCTTCTTGAGCTTATTAGAAGTCTCTTCATGGTTATATTGAAGTTGTTGGTTGGTTTCCTCAGTTGCTCGTTTTCCTTTTTGATATACCTGTCCAATAGTTGGTATTCCTTCACTTCTTGTTTGAGTTCCTGGTTTCGTTTTTGCATATCCCCAATCTTTTTCTTCATCTGTGATTTTGTTAAGGTCCTTGTTGACTCCATTGTTTCTGGCTGGATGTATTCTCTTTCCTCCACTTCCTCCCTCATCCCACATAAAGTAATAGTGACTTGTTCCTCGGTCAAGCTAGGGATGTCATCCTGGACTGATAGGTCTTTAGAAGGGGAGGTAAGATCTATTGGATCTTCATGTGTATGAGGACTGACAATTGCTTTTCCTTTCTTTTCCATGATCCTTGTGGTTATTTTACAAGGGGGTAATGGATCAGGGGTGCTCACAGGCTTCCTTTTCTTCTTCTTTTTTGTGGAATGGTTACAGGGGATTGTTCTATAGACTATTCACTTTTATTTTCTGAGCTATTCTTCTCTTTCCTCACATTTTTTGTCTTATGACCTTTCTCCTCAAGTGCTATTGTTGAGGTCTCCTCAACTAATTTGGATTTACCTTTTGATTCTTGACTTTTAAAAATCTTATCGACTATGGAAGAGGTCCCTGCTTGTTTACTAGCTTTATCTTTTTGGCTCACTGTTCTGGAGGATGATGGAGTTACCTTATCCTTCTTTCCCTTTTTCTCTTGAGGTTCTTTATCTTTCTCTGGAGCAGGCTGGGCTCCTTCTACAGGTTTGTTTTCTGTGGTAAGGTGTTGAGTGATGAGGATTTTCCAGCTAATCCTTTGCTTCCTGATTTCATGTAAAACTAACATCTTAATAAGACCTTGATGGTAAATGCTAGTCTTCTCATTTTTGGATAGGGATTTGACACCTCTTACCATCTTTTTCAGACTCATCCATAAAAAATGTGGGAAATCAATTTCAGGGCCTCCTTCAAAGTGTAATAGAAGCCTAACATGATATATGAAGGTTACAACATACATTCCCTCACAAGTGAGGAATCGTTGAAGACTAGCAAGCATTGGATGATATTCTTCCTTGATATAGTTCCTAGGAATCCCCTTTTTCCAATCAGGGTGTTGATGGTCTTCTTTCAAAAATCATTGGCACATTTCCTTGTTGATTCCTACTCCTTTGAAATACTTGGGTCCTCTGTTAGGTAATCATGTGGCTTCCCTTAAGGTTGCTTCATTGATTGTTAGCTACAGATTGCCTATGTGCGCAATCTCTCCATCGTAACCTTGAATAAATGCATGAGATACCTTCTCATGACAGCCTGTGAATTTCTCCAAAAATGGCATCCATCCCGCTCTAGCATACTTCTCTCTACATAGTTGGAACTCCTCGGTCTCTCTATAAATATGGAAGACTGATTCATGTCTACTTACAACCATCTTTATAAATTGTGAAAAAAAATCGTGTTGTAGCGCAAGGATTTAGTCAGTTGATGAGGGTAAGGGTTTGGTACCAAAGATCGCAGGGAGGAGTAAGCTTGGGACTGGAGAAAAGTTGGTAACGGCAAAAAAACTATGGTGATGGAGTCGCTAATTTGTATGGTGAGTTTAAGTAAAGATATTGTAAAGGAAAATTAAGACAAGATGAGGCTCATTTGGATGGCTTCACCACCTAGATAAGCCATTTCATTTCTGCCCGTTAGTGAAATGATGGGGACGGAACGTTGGGTATCGAAAAATCATTATTGTTTGGGATAGGTGATTGGACTTCTGAGTGATGAATTTGATGTTGAATCGTGGCTCATCATTACTAGACATGCTCCATATTCACACTTTTGATGCGATTTTGCCTTCAATCATTTTCAAGCGCTTATGTGATGAGAGGATTGATTAAGGTTAATCATATGGGTATGAGGGAAGTGAAAGTTAGGTGCATGGTTTTAACACTAAGTTCATAAGATCTAGTATACATTTTCATACCTCTTGTAGTTTTATAAGCAAAGAAAAATAAATAATACCATGTTACCTTTGTTTTTACCATTGTGTAATCAATACCCATAGCATATGTGACTGCCTTTGTATTTGAAGCTTGCAGATTGTCAGAGTTCATCTTTTTAGGTTGGAGTTTTCTGGAAGCTTGGTACTGGAATTTCCTGTACTTCATGAAACTTCTTTATTCTGTGCTTATCTTCTTTTGTGTCTGGTTCTGTAGTGTTGTAACGTGAACCTGCTGGTTTCTGAAGATGAGATGTGAGTTTGAAAAAGAGTTCTGAAGGAGCTCTTTAACCCTCCCCCATGCCAAGGATGTTGCATATCCTTATGCAAGAAGACTCAACACTCTGTATCATAATGGAGAAAAGATGATAAGAGAAAAGAAACCAAATCAAATTCCAAAAAGTACATTTATCACCTAGCATATGATCGCATGCCTAAAAAAATTGAAATTGTCTTTCTTTTGATGACTTATTAACAAGGGTATCATTCAGTAGTGAAAACAGGGAGGTTTTTATATTTTTTCCAGAAGAACAGATCCAACCTAACTTGCTTCAGAGATTTACTATCATTAGATGTTATGGATAAATTTCATAGTATAAGTAGATTAGACTCCCTAGTTAGGGCTCAACTCTTAAGAAGTTTCCTTCTTAGGTAATGTAGGCTTTAGATGTCGAACCGGTAAAGTTGACTTAGGGTAATTCTCAAATGGAAATTTGCTTGTAGTAATTGTGTCTGCTAATCTGGAGTTTGTATCTCATAAATGTCAACAATGACCTTTGCTTGTAGAGTTCATTTTTTGTTTAGATGACAAAAGTGAATTTTTCAATCAGACAAGTATAGATGAGAAATTTCTCAACCAAAACCCACTGCCAGCAAGCCTGTTCACTACTTTGGTGGGGTAGTTTTGATAATTAGTGAGAGACACCCCTTCCCTAGGAAGAATGCCCCATTTCCAACAGGCATGTTCAGTACCCTGATGGGTTTGCCTAGTCATACCATAGACCGGTACCCACTGCCAGCAGACCTGTTCAGTATTCCGGTGGGTTAGTCTCTTAAACCCTTTTTCCATCAAAAGCTTCTTGTCCATAGTCATCTATTTCGATTTTTATTAAAGAGTTCTTTTGCATGGTGACAGGGGAGGCTCATCTGAAAACCTTTTTACAAGCTGGGATGGTATTGGGTTGGAAGGTATATTATCTTATTTGGATGTCTTTAAAGATTTTTCTGAAGGAAAAATAAACTTATGTATTGCACATTAGATCCAGATGTATAATTTTGTCTGAGTTTGTCCATAAAAGAATGACCTAAAGTTACCTTAGGGTACTGATACATCCTCTTCCATAAAAGTTTTCCTACTGTTCCCATGACAGAGAGTGTTCATATACTCATATGTTACTCTTTAGAAAAGATAATCCAATGAATACTATTGAAGTCTAGTTAGGGTGAGATAGTTACTTGTAGGCTAATATAGTTTTTATCCCTTTAATCATGCTGAAATACTGGATAAAGGCAACCTATAGACTTTAAAGAAGATTAAGCATGGTTCTTTTAACAATCATAGGTAAAGATTATGTCTTCTTTGTCAAGCAACAGAACCAAAAGAAATTAAAATACTTCCTTTTAGCTAGCAACAGAACCAAAAGAGATCAAGAAGTCTTCCTTTTAGCAACAGAACCAAAAGAAATTAAAGATGCTTCCCTTTAGTCGGCAACAGAACCAAAAGAAATTATTGCTTCATAAGGGTTGCCATTTGATGTTGCATTCAGCTTCTTGGTTCCAGCTTAAGTGGTTGTTGCATGGCTTCATACTTCATATTAATTGACATAAGATTTTGAAATATGTGTAGCATTCCTTGTCAATTAGTTGATGTCTCCTGATAGTACCGTATAAGGACAGACTTCTGGTACCGGACCAGAACAGGACTGCTGGTACCGAACCAGAACAGGATTTCTGGTACCGGAGTAGAACAAAGTATTGTTGATACCTACAAATTGATGTTTAGCAAGTTCTTGAAGGATCAAATAAATTATAGAAATCTACTTACAAAGATAAAATGCGAAAGTAAAACAAAAGGAGGTAAGAATCCTTTGTTACCTTCAGCTTATTAACAAAACACAATCCACACCTATGTACAAAAGTTTAAAAATAAACCAATAAATCAATGTGGATCAGTAGGAAGGTCTTCTTCCTCACTGATCACCTACATATCTGAATTATGTAGTATACGAGTCAAAAATTCCTCTTTTGATAGGGGTTTGTTATAAATTCTCAACCGATGACCATTCACAAGTAGTGGTGTCAGTTGTTCGTCAATTTTCTTTATCCTGATTGAACAATTGTCATAGACAGTGTCAATTTTGTAAGGTCTCATCCAATGAGTAGTTAACTTACCTTTGAAGTTCTTGAATCTGCTATCATACAACAGGGCCCAATCTCGTTGTTGAAAAATTTTCTTTTTGAGATACTTGTCATGTGATTTTGTTCTCTGCTCTTGAATGAGGGTGGTTCTTTGAAGTGCTTCCTACCTAATTTCATCCAACTCATTAAGTTGAAAGAGTCTTTGTTGTTGGGCTTCATCCAAGTTCATGCCAACTTGTACTGCAGTCCTGAAGGTTTTGATCTGGAATTCTATGGGGAGAAGTACCTGCTTCCCATACACCAACTCGTAGGGTGTATGTCCTATTGTATTCCTCTAGGTGATTCTATAAGCCCATAAGGCTTCTAGTAATCTGTCAGCCCAGTCCTTGTGGTGTAGTTGTACTGTTTTGGTAAGAATGGACTCAATAATTTTGTTGGTAGATTCTACTTGTCCATTTTCCTGTGGATGGTAGGGTGTATATTTCCTGTGTTTAATTTGGTATTGTTCTGTAATAGCTTTGACTATATTAGAGGTAAATTGAGTTCCATGATCAGTCACAATTTCTCGAGGTACACCAAATCTAGTAAAGATGTCATTAAAAAGTAAATCTACCACTGATTTTTCACTTACAGCTGGTAAAGATTTTGCTTCAACCCACTTAGTCACATAGTCAGTACATACAAGTATGTACTTTTTCTTTTTATATGCAAGGTTAATGAGCCCTACAAAATCTAATGCCCATTTCTCGAAAGGCTCAATGACTACTTGGGCTTGAAGTGGCATTTGGTCTCGTGTAGTAGGATTACCCATTTGTTGGCATTCATCACAATTGGATACATAGGTTTTAGCATCTTTGAAAATATGAGGCCAATAATAACCAGATTGCATAACTTTATAAGCAGTCCTCTTGTATGCGAAGTGTCCTCCACAAGGACCATCATGGCAGGCTTGCAAAATATCATGAATTTCATCTTCCCTTACACATCTCTTGATTACCAAATATGGTCATGTTTTGTAGAGACAATCATCATGCAACATGTAGTTTTCACTTAGCTGAATTACTTTCTATTTTTCTCTAGGAGACAATTTCTGAGGCATCTTCCCTGTCACAAGATAGTTAGCTACATCTACATACCAAGAAGTGAATGTAGAAATAGTAAACAAATTTTCATCAAGAAAGTTATCTTCTACTGGTGCGTTATCTGCCAGATGAATCATTCTAGATAAGAAAACAGCCACAAGATTATCCTTACCAGGTCTATCAATAATGTTGATATTGAACTCTTGTAATAATAACAGCCATCTAGTAACTCTAGGATTTGTTACAGGTTTTCTCATTAAGAATTTTATGGATGAATGATCAGTGTGTACAAAAGCTTGATATCATGTAATATAGTGTCTAAATTTATTGATAGCATGGACCACATCTAGCAATTCTTTTTCTGTGACCGTATAATTAACTTCAACTAGAGACAGATTTTTACTGACAAAGTAAATAGCATAAGGCATTTGATTTTCCCTTTTTCCAAGAAATGCCCCAAGGGTTGTGTTTAAGGCATCAGTACAGATATGAAAAGGAAGGGACCAATTTGGTCCTTTTAATACAGGGGTAGTTGACAATTTCTGTTTTAGAATCTCAAAAGATATTTGGCATTCATCATCCCACTTAAATTTGGCTTCTTTAGATAATAACTTGAATAAAGGGGTAGCTAGGCTTGTAAAATTCGGAATGAATCTTCTATAGTAGCCAGCATGCCCTAAAAAGTTGTGAACTTCCTTTTGTGAGGAAGGTATTATGATTTGTGTGATAATATGAATCTTTTCCAGATCAACTCTCATTCCAGAACCAGAGATGTGATGTCCCAAAACAATACCTTCAGTGAGCATCATCTTTGACTTTTCATTACTTAGGGAAAGATTAGTTTCCTTACACCTAATCAAGACTTTTTCTAGACTGGTCAAAGCATCCTAGAAGTCTTTTCCATGGACTGTAAAGTCATCCATGTAGACTTCCACGCAATCATTGGTCAAGTCAGAGAAAATGGCTAGGACAGACCTTTGAAAAGTGGTTGGGGAATTGCAAAGTCCAAAAGGAAGAACCTTATAACCATAGGTTCCCCATGGGCAGGTGAAAGTGGTCTTCTCCTGGTCTTTGGGTGCTATTTGTATTTGGTTATAACCACTAAACCCATCTAGAAACGAAAAATACTTCTTTCCGGACAAGGTATCCAACACCTGATCAATAAATGGTAAGGGAAAATAATCCCTATGGGTGGCTTTGTTCAACTCCCTGAAGTCTACACATATTCTCCACTTACCATTTTTCTTGGGAACTATGACAAGTGGAGACACCCATTGACTATCTAAAATGGGGTATATGAGATTGGCTTGAAGGAGTTTTTGCAATTCCTCTTTTACAATATCTTTAAGGGTTGGATTCATCCTTCGCTGAGGCTGTCTAACTGGTTTGATTTGGTCATTAGTGTAGATATGATGTGTGCATGTTTCAGGGTGAATGCCTTTCATGTATGTATAATCCCATGCAAAGGCATCAAATTGTCTTTGGAGCATTTCAATTACTTGTGTCTTTTGTTCTGGTTCCAAACTAGAGTTGATATACAAAGGTTTTCCTGGGCTAATCTCAACAAGTTTAGTACTTTCTTCCTTCTCTGAGGAAGCTAGTGATAAAGTATATAATTGAGTGATATCATGGTGCCAGGTTTGTTGAAATTTGGAACTGAAAATGTGTGACAACTCTGCAAAAGACCTCAGATATTCAATACAATTTGTATCAGCCAAAAATAAACTTAAGACTTGTTCATCCGATTGTTCCTGCATTCCTCTTACCTGTTCAAGTGTTAAAAGGGGTATGATGCAATCTTCTTCTCCATAAGGGTCTTCTAACTAGACAGGTATCTCCTATGTCCGTTGGGAAGGAGGAAAGAGGACAAGCTTTTGGCTACGTGTGCCATTGGATATAGTCATCTCACCAAACCGACAACTGATAAAGGCATTTGTTGTGGCCAGCCAAGGACAGCCAAGAACCATAGGGTGTCCTGGTTTGGAGGATGATTTAGAGTAGATGACTAGAAATTCTACTGGATATTCCCAAGAAGCTAGAGTGACTGTGACATCATCTAGACTTCCTACAGGGCTAATGAATGACTTATCTGCCAACTCTATCATGGTATGGGTTGGTCTTAACTGTTGATTTGGAGATTTTGCATAGTGTCAAAAGGAATTACATTAATTGTTGCACCCAAATCAATGAGTGTGTTTGGTAAAGAAATACCATTAATTTCAATAGTGACTACTAGGTTCCCAGGGTCATTATATTTGTATGGCATTTCAGAAAAAATTCAGATAATTTCCCCACCACCTGAAAAAGGGGCAGTTCCTTCTTCTTCCTTCCTAGTTTCTTAAGGAAACGGTCCCTTATGATTTTGGCATATATGGGGATATCCTTAATGGCTTGCAGCAGAGGTATTTTTATACATACATTTCGTAATTCATCCTCTATATCTTTTTGCAAGGGTGGGTCAGGTTTCTTCACTAATAGTCTTTCAGGGTAGGGTGGAAGATTAACTTGTTGAGGTACTCGTACAGACTGAGAAGTGATTGGAATAGGAGGGGAAGTCTCTTCTTCTACAGGGGTGGTTTGAGTGTTTTCTTCCTCAGAATGATTATCATTTTATTCATGAATTATTACTCCAGGATTTGATTGATTTACAGTTTTCCCTAATCGTAGTTGAATTTCATAGGTGGGAAAGGTTTGAGCTTTTGTATTCTTCACAAGGTGGGTGGTTCAATTATTGGGGTTAGGGATTGCCTAGGTAGATATATTTGTTGGTCTCAGAGGGTTGTGGGCAGCTTGGTTTTATAGTTGTTGATTGGCATTTATAGGTACTTGTTGTTGTTGGTTAGGGTTCAAGGGGGTTGTAAATTGATGTTGTATAGGAGGTGGGAGTAAAGCTTGCATATGTGGTGGGCTAAATCCAGGTAGTAATTGGGAAATGTTTGCAGGATACTGTGGATATGTAGGGTAAGAGGGATTCCCATACACAGGCCCCCTCCAACCTTGTTGCCAAGGTTGAGTTTGAGCTTGCTGAGGTGTCCATTGGGATAGGTCATTGGGGGAGGACCCCATTGTTGTTATTGATACTGTGCATTAGGGTCATAAAATGCATTGGGGTTTTGTGCTCTCCAAGGTCTTCTGGAAGGGTATGATTGTTCTAGTGAGACTCCTCCTCCCCTATACATGGCTTGTAGTTCAAGCAAAGTTGGACACTCATATGTGGGGTGCTCTAGTGTACTCATGCCACAGATTTCTATGACATTTAATGGACATTCTTTCTCACCATGCTTCTTTCAGCATCTAGGACAAAAGATTGCTAAAACAATCTCTTCTTCTTGTTTCTTTTTCAGTTTTAGGGTATCTAACTGGTTACTGATTGTGCTCAAGATGTTTGTTTTAAATTTCTCTAATAAGTTTCCTAACTCAATTCTGGTGACAGTTCCTGAGCTTTGTCTTGTATTTCTGCTAAAAGAATATCTTGTTTCTTTGCCTGTTTTAGCTTGTCCTCTTTAGTATCTTCTACTGTAATCTGCAATCTCTGCAAAAGGCTTCTGGTGCACATCTCTTGAATTTAAAAAAATTAAAACTTCTATGCAATCATCTCTAATACCCTTCAAAAATACGGTTCTTACTATAGTTGGGTCTGTGGTGAATAATTTTGATTTCTGGTAGTTGTATAAGAACCTTTCTAAGTAGTCTTCGGGGATTTCATCTTCTGTTTGCTGCATTTTAAAAATGTCATTTTTAGCATTATCCTTACAATAGTCTTGGTATTTCCATAAAAATGTGTCTTTCATCTGATCCCAAGAGAGGATTTTATTTTCTCCTAAGCTCATGAACCATCTTAAGGTTGAATCCTTCATTGTAGCAAGAAAGAACTTAAGTTTTTGGGCATCGTATGAGTAGTTATAGATTTTACATAATATGTCAAACTCAAATAAGAATAAGTCTGGATCTTCAGTTGACATACCTCTAAAAGTGGGTAACGCTGATAGTGGGATGTTTTTCATGCTAATGTTTCTGGAAATATCCAAGATTGGAAACCCAAAGGTCTCAGTCTCAGTGGTTGCATTTTCTTATTCTTCTTCCATTCCACTAATAGATGGTTCAGAAACTGGATTTTGTGTGTCTCCTGAACATTCTACAGATTCATGTTATGCCCACCCCAATGCTGATTCTTTCGTTTTAGGTTCTTCTTCTGGAGCCTCGCTGGCTCCCCTTGAAATTTCTCCTGGTGGAATGTTTCCTGCACTAGTGTCAGTTGGATTAGTGGGGGGGGTTGTTTTTGAATCTTTAGAGCTTACAAATCTACCCTTATTATCTCTATATCTATGCATAAAATGGAAATTTGATTCTTAACTGAATTGAAATCCTAATTCTATCTAGAAGGTAAGAAGGCAACCTAGCTTCGGAGAACCCCACTCTAGTGGTCACGTGGCTCTTCACTCATGTCTTAAACGTTTTATCCTCCTCCCTCAAGCATCCTTTAAAATCATTCAAAAACTATGCAAACAATATAAGCTAAACCTCACTTCCTACCGTTTGCAACTCCCCAGCAACGGCGCCAAAATGTTGTGCTACTTATATGTGTAATATAATGCACTCATTAATTATCAATATGGGATTCATAATCAAAAGAGTTACAAGATACCAGCAAGGAAGGTAATTCTAATGTCATGAGTATAGAACTATTCTAGATTATGCATGCTAGAAAATCAAAACACACTTTGGTTGTCTTTCACAGAGAGGCTATCTACTCCATTATGGCACATGCAAGTATGAGATGGAGTTTTTTTGACAGATCAACTCTACTATCTGACCCAAAAAACTAACTATGCAATCACACTTCTGAAAGGGAAATCACACATCAATCATCAAGGCATAGCATGGGTAGTTCAATAGTCAATATACTGAGTATGTTGTGGTTCACAATGTGTTGTTGTGAACTTAACTAGTTCTCCTTCAAATATGTCTGACTACTGCTGCCAACATTTATGTCCATGAAATGAAATCAAATTCATAAAAACAGAAACAGAGCATATGCAAAAAAAAAAAAAGATCTCTAAGCAATCGAAATCTAAACTGAACTATACTACTATCATCTGAAAAGATCAAAGCTTCAGTTAGTCTAACATTTATACTATTGAAATCAACTACTAACACTAATCTATAAGGATGTTGACCTTTGTTGGGTGGTGGGACCTTACCACTTCAACAGGTCAGCCACTGGAGTCTACAGTAATCTTTCTTTCAATCCACACATTCCTCTTACTCAAATTTCAAAACATAGAATTAAACTATGCTAACAACTCAACTCACATTCATTCATAAATGATCAAAACCTAGAAATAATTGACATCCTTCTATTAAACTTCAACTCAAAATATGTTCTGCAATATGTAACTTTGCTTCACATACTGTGTTATGCTAACTCTCTACTACCTCCACCTTCCTTGCCATGACTATTTAAACAGTCTTAGTCATGAAACACAAGGAGGTGAAATCTTTAGCAAATCAGTCAATTGTCAAATTTATATATTCGGTTACATATTTTAAGCTTCATCCTCATGACATGAAGTGTATGAGGATGAAGCAATAAACAAACTAGATTAACATAACCTTGCTAGAGCTTTGATGATTCAACAAACATCCAACAATTATCTTGGGCACGATCTGGAGATAAACTTGGTATATTTTGCTTCCTGTATTGATACCAGATTGTGACAGGTGAGATTCAGTAAATGGTACCAGATCCGAACAGTATGCAAGTGGTTGGTACGGGACTAGAACAGTCTACAGTCGTTGGTACTGGATCACGACAGTCAATGGTTCGGTACCGGATCTGAATGGAAGGTGCGCTTGGTACCGGATTCGGACAGTGGCAATTTGGCGCATAAGTACTGAATGGTTGAGCTGGTACAAAAAGGTTGGACTCATCTAGAGGTCAAAGGTTACACGTGGCAAATTAAAACATTAGTACATGAAACATTTAGTCTCCTAGCTCAATAAACCACAAAAATGCATGAATTAATTATACTTTACCTTATGACCTCATCAATGGCTAATGGTATTTTTTTTTTCATTTATCCAAGCTTAGGTAAGCCAAAAAGGTATAGATGAGGAGTATAATAGGGTAGTGGGGATGTCAATTTAGAGGCTCAAAAGCCACGTCAGGTATGTTGGTCTCACCCATTCTAACATCCATGTGGTTGATTTCGAAAAATACATTTTTAAAGGATTCCTCTTCTATAAATAGGTCCTAAAAAAGTTACCCAATGATGTTTCCAAATAGGAACTTGAATCTCAACAGGAAGAAATGAAGAGGGTAACAATTAAACAGTTTCATAGGCTTCTCCATCAAGAACAAGACAATGTGAACATCAAAGAACAACAAAGGTCAGGAAGGTAGAAGAGTTAGAACAAAAAAGACTTCAAACAGAGGAAGAGTACCAGAAAATAAAAGAATAAAAAGAGAAAATGAAATCAAAGAAAAGCAATCTACCCTCAAAAATAAGAAATTTGAGGAAGAGGCCAAATGACTAGTTGATGAGGTAGAGGCTACAAGGATAGCTAATGAAGCAGAAGCCAAACGATTAGTCAAGGAGACCGAGGCTCAAAGGAAGGTAGAAGAGTTGTTGAAATAACGACAATCACAAGAATTGAGCAAGACTCCAAGCACCCCATCAACACCCAATATGGGTATTGTAAACATACCACCACAGTACTACACTCCCCTCAATGATATCCCAGGTGATTCTTCGTTCTCTTCACAAGATCTAGATTTTGAAGGCATTGTAGTAGCCATCTGTGATTAATATTATGATGACAGAATGAAAAGCATTGAGAAGAGATCAAAAAAAATAAAAAGATGAGAAGCCACCAAGTCCAAGTCGTCTGTAAGGAGAGTAGTAAAATGGAAGGTTGGGCCTGACCCAGAAGAGAATGTTGTTCAAGAAGCCTCTGCCCTCCATGCTTTTGCAGGGCTCAGTTCCTCATTTTTTCTTGAAGTGACCAGCACCTTAAGCACGGCCAAGACAAGGACCACAGAGTTGGGAAAAATTGAAAAATATGAAAGACAGGATCACTCCAGAGTTTGATAAAGCCACAAAAGTGGTTGATGTTGTTGGTTGTGGAGCCTAATTATCTTCCTATTTCATAGGTCATTGTTTTCATCCATTTTTATACCCCATGAAGACTGTACACCCCGGAATATTGGACACCCCTCCACGTGGGGGGGTGTGTAGGGGGGTATTTCCCCCTGTGGGGTCTGGGAGTCTCATCCCTCTTGTAAATTTGTTTAACCTGCATAGAATAGATCTATCTAGAAAATACCACGCACATTTGCAGAGAGAAATTGAGAAAGAAGAAGCAAGAGAGAATGAATGGAAGAATTCTCATTAACTGTATTCCACACTCAAAGAGTGAATAATTTACAATAGATATAGGATACATGAGTAACTAATGATCCATAGTGGTGTTCTAGAGTGATATGGACACACACCAGTAGTTACGAGAGTAAAATTCCACCTAGTCTAGTCTCTCAGGCAGTTACGGGAGTGAACTGCCACCTAGCTGAGTTAACTAGTCAACTAGTCTTCAGTTAACTCACTGAATAGAGAGTAGTGAGGAGTTAAATTAGTGAATCAAGGGTAAATATCTAGTCTGGTGATGATACCAATGCATGTACACATTACCATGGTGATGATCCCAACGTTGCATGGTGACAAAACCAATGCAGCATCTAAACTCAACTCAACTAGTCAAACTGAAGTGTCAACTGAAAGAGAATATTCTCTAGGTGGAATATTCTCACCTAAAATATAGGAGACTATATAATGACTAATTATGAATAATAAACAAGGAAAAACCTTAGGAAAAAAAAATCTTAGGTGTGTGTGAAGTAACTCCAACACCCCCTCTGAACATTACTATGGTGAAAATAAAGAATGGGTCTCGGCTACAAGGCCATGTTAGGTACCCAAATACAAAAGATACACTAAAATAAACGAGGAAAGAGGGAAAACCTCATGGGAAAACCCCCCCCTCAAATTACAATTCATAAAAAAAATAAAACTGAGAAGGAACAAAAATAGTTGCTAAGCAACCATGTCCTTCACTCCAAAAAGACCTCGTAACTGTGCAAGTTTGTGCTCGTTGAAGATTTTGTTGAAGATGTAGATGTCTACATCGATTTGATGAAGCATATGCACCATTGAGATGTCCAAACATATCCACTTTATCTTCTTTTAATGAATAATATCCAAATTAAGTTTGGATGAAATTTTGAAAACCGTGCGGCCGTTTTCGAAAAAAACGTTGAAATTTTGTTGATTTTAAAACGATCATAACTTCACTTCACGGACTCCGTTTCGGACGATGTTTTTTTGAAATTGGATATTTTTCAGAGAGGAATTCAACTATACAATTTATTTCTGTAAATTTTGATCTTAAAATACCATAATTGAGTCTGATGTGCGCAGCTCCCTTTTGTCTCATGAGATGCATGCATTGTGCATGGAAAAGTGTCTGCATGTGACCCCTAAGATGCATGTCATACATATTCCACATGAAATTCAGAAAACAAATCTGAAATGGAGTAGGCATCATCTTCAATTAATGGAATACAAATTTGTGCAAAAACCTTTGTAGAAGACTCTTCATAATAAGAGGCTTAATCCTCTGACGGTTTCTCTTCTGGATCTATCTTTCTAATCCCCTGCATGAAATATTCACAATATTCTTTATTCCCAAATAGAACCTCCAATCTGGTCCATAATTCATTTGGATTTTATTCTTGTGATTCATCATATACTTGGTGGAGAATTTCTAGAGAGAAAGACAAGAAGATAAATCCTATGGCCATATCTTGTCTATTGAGAAAGTCATTTTTCTCATCGGCAGAATCAGGCTCTACTTCCATTGCCATGGTTATTTGGTATAAGCCTCTACTTCTGAGAAAAATTAGAATATTTGGCTTCCACTGCAAATAGTTATGAGGCGTGAGAAGTATTATCGGTGAGTAAAACATAAATTCCATCTTTTCTACGTTCTTCAATCTTCAGTACCTGCAAAACTAATTTGGCGTAGCTTTTGCTTAGTAGTTTGTCAGCTCTGATACCATGTAAATGTGTTGAACCTGCACAGAATAGATCTATCTAAAAAATACCACACATTTGTAGAGATAAATTGAGAAAGAAGAAGCAAGAGAGAATTAATGGAAGAATTCTCATTAACTGTATTCCACACTCAAAGAGTAAATAATTTACAATAGATATAGGATACATGAGTAACTAATTATCCATAGTGGTGGTCTAGAGTGATTTGGACACACACCAGTAGTTATGAGAGTAAATTGCCACCTATTCTAGTCTCTCCAACAGTTACGGGAGTGAACTGTCACCTAGCTGAGTTAACTAGTCAACTAGTCATCAGTTAACTCACTGAACAAAGAGTAGTGAGGAGTTAAATCAGGGAATCAAGCATAATGCGCCAGTCTGGTGATGATCCCAAGGGAAGTGTGCATTACCATGCTGATGATCCCAATGTTTCATGGTGACAAAACCAATGCAGCATCTAAACTCAACTCAACTAGTCACACTGAAGTGTCAACTGAAAGAGAATATTCTCCAAGTGGAATATTCTCACCTAAAATATAGGAGACTGGATAATGACTAATTATGACTAATAAACAAGGAAAAACCTTAGGAAAAAAAAATATTAGGTGTGTGTGAAGTAACTCCAACACCCCCGGCTAGGGGGTCCAAGGGAAAGCGGGTCGTCGATGAGGGTTCGGAGCACAGCGCTCCCCGATGGGGGTTTGGGGGTAAAGCCCAAGAAGGAAAACTTTCCTTGTAAATGTATATTGTAATTTCATAGTAAATCTAGACCATTCATTATAAGGTCACGGATATGACGGTAGAAGTTATGTTAGGGTTTTGTTCCCTAGAAGGAAACCAAATTTTATGAGGGAAATGTATTGTGGCTATGTATCATGGTGAATATTGTATCATTCAAATCGTTCAAATTGATACCTCTATTATCTCTTCGGGCCCTATTGAGCCCCCATTATCTTATATAGATCCTTAACTTTTCATGTGCATGTCCAAGGACAAACATGCGGGCTCACATTAAGCCCCTTTGCCTCTAAAATTTGATTCCGGGCCCTTGGCCCTTTTTAACAGCATAAATGGCATATGACCCTGGGTTGTGACCAAGAACCAAGCCAAAAGGAACTAATTCATGCTTCACACTTCGTCTATTTATTCTCCGCTCCAACGTACAACCTTTTCCAAGTGTCGAACGTCAAAAAAGCACATGTTTCCGTGTATCAAATCAACGGTCCTCAAGCTCTGGCCAATGGACGGTCCAGATCTATTCTCTTCGGGCTTTGATGATTTTCTTTGGTCATCAAATGATACAACTTCTCATATTCCCAGATGCCAAAATTTTGAACAAGTTCTCCTTCCTCCATGTGTCCCTTTCTTGATCAACAGCTAGGATGCCTTCGGGACTTCGACGGTTTTCCCACAACACTGCTTCCACAATTTTCCCAAATCATCGAATCACTGAATTACCCCAAGTCTCAAATAAATGGTCCATGATATCCCCAATCCTCCTAAGTGCCAAAACCCGAAATGGTGTGATCATCCTCTAGGTGTTCTCACTCAATCAATGGTCAAAATCTACAATGGGATCTCGGGCTTCAGGAGTTATGAAGTGTACAATATTACAAATCTCCAGAGTTTCAACCTTCCAGAGTGTCAAATCTCCCTACACATGCCCCTCACAATGGATGACTGCGATGACCTCGGGGACTCCCCTGCTTCGGGAGTCCGGCACTTTCACACACCCCCTCTCAATTTCCTCCGGAGTGATGGAATTTCAGACTTCTGAATATGTTTCCAACTGTCCTTCATTATGGGTGGTCCATAATAATTCTAAACGCCAAACTGGAGGGGTTAATATCCACCCTCCACATGGCCCGTCTCGACCAATGGTCGAGATTCTCTCCATCTCCCATCCCTTTGGGAGTTCTCAACACTCTGCACATTGTTCTTCTCGAACCCTGAATTGGCGGATTTTAGATCTGTGCTCCACGTGTCCTTTGCATCTGACAACCCTGATTGGCTTTAGTCTTCAGGACTCCGGGTGTCCTCGCTCCACACTTCTGACCTTCTCTCGGAGTGTTTATCTCTAGAATGCAGGATCCGGTGATACCTATCCTCCAAGATCAATAGTGGAGACCTACTCCGGCTCTCAACCCTTCGAGATTTCTCACCTCGCCTTATCGTAATTCCTCATCAGTGTTATACCTCCGGACCTTCGTATCTGCTAATACGCGTCCCTTTCAAATGGACGGTGGAGATGGACTATGGCTCTTCGGAGCTTCAGGAATCCCCTCTACTCTACGCTTTTGTTCTTATAGATAATTGGACCTCCGAACTATCCCTAATCTACTAACACGCATCCTTTGGAAATGGATGGTCCAGATTCACTTCGGTTCCCCAAGACTCCAGGATTCCTCTTCTCCTATGCACGCAAGCATGAAAAATCTTTGGAATTATGGAGTATGACAAATTCTCAAGGTTAAACCAAGGTAAAATTACCTGGATCTGATGGTCGTCGATCCACGTGCTCAGATCTAATAGCTGGGATCTGTTCTTCTTCATGTGCACTCCCCTTTTGTTTTAGACTCTGATCTAACTATCCAAATTTCTTTTGACAGCTAATCCAACAATATTTGTAGCTCATCCTCTGTTTACTATGTTTTCCTTTCAATAAAGGAATTTCCAATAAACTTCGAAGCCTCGACCTTTGCTCGCACTACACCACCTGAGCTTGAAATGATTTAAAACTTCAAAGGGGCTTGGACCTTTGAACTTTTCTCTCCTGCAGGGTTGTCTATTAGTCTATGCTTGCGTTCTTGGGAAAAATCTACTCCTCCTGAGCTTTGGACTTTGAAATAATTCCACTTGTGCTCACCTTGTGCTTCCTTCACATTCTAGGACTCAGACTGTTTATGCCTCCTACACTCTTTGCATATGCCTTTCTGTGCACAACAGCACTAAGTCTCTTGAGATTTGAACTTTCTCAACTTTTCTAAGGGTCTCAGCCCTTTTTTCTCCCTTCATGAATCCTTCTGCCCTCCTAGCAGTTTAGATGCTCTTCCTCCTCAACTTTTGTCACTGTGAATACTTAGCCTATGGCGCACTCCTTGTGCTTCACCAACTCAATTCCTCAACACTTTGCTCAATGTTGGCTCGGTGCACACCTAGGACTTCTTTAGGCTTATCTCTACTTTGATAGATTGTGCACTCTCATCACTAGTTCTTGAACGACTCGAACTATTTCTCCTAAACAAATGAGTCTAAAATGACTCTGCCTATGCCTTCTTTGTGTGGTTTTGTGCACTCCTTGCACCTATATTCTGAAACCTAAACTCTGTAAGTTCACTTGCACACTCCTTGTGCTCTCTGTGCAGACTTGCACCGCTCCTCTTGAGATTTACCTTCTGGTATTCCCTCCTGGAAACATTTTCAAAAAAATCAAGACAGAGTCATCACGCACTCCTTGCGCCTACTCAATGCACTCATTGGAGAGCCCTTAGAGTATTTAGTAACTCTGGTAAATATTCTTCATAGCGTTCAACAACTCTGATCGGCCTTCCCTGGCACTAGTCCTTCTAAGCTTCAAAATGGTTCTAGTGTGCCCAGCTGGCATGCTCTTTATGAACTCGCAACAGCGTTCAAGTGCACTCCTTGCACTGGCTTCACATAGTTTTCAATACTCTAGTGTGCACTCCTTTCACAATCCTAAGAGCTCAGAACTACTCAAAAATCCATAGATAAKAAATTCTATCTAATTCCTGCAAAGGTAACATACATTCATTTAACAACATACATAAATAAACATARRGAACATTCAGAAAATAACCATTCATCACACATAATAACACAGACACCTCATATGCAGGAAAAAATGATATGTATTATATTTGAATGCTTCTATACAAATATTTACAAAAGATGGATTGCAACAGAGTCTTCAGCACTTTCTCTCCTCTCTTGAGATMTCTCTACAACTCATCAACCAACTCATTCTTACTAATACTAATGAATTTTGAAACAAGAGAATTTTACAAAATAGGGGCTAATCAAGCCTTCCCTCAAGCTACCTACTCATATTCAATTACATCCAATTACAATCAATGGACATCTAGTATGAACTAGGCCTAAACCGATCTACTTGTCAGCCATTAAAGGCGACTTCACATGCAACCTATACAAAGGCACATTGTTCGACTTTCCTTGATCCTTAAAACTTTTAATACATTTGATTACATCAAAAATTTTAATTTTAGGCACAAAATGAGAGGACTTGCACCTCTCTTTCCTTGGAATTTGTTCCTCCAAGTGCGTTGATGAGATGGCTTGTTGGTGCTTGATGCGGTGGAGCGATGCTCATGCATCATACTCCCACGCTGACAAAATCAGGAGCTCTTGCTCATGGCTCCCCTATTGTTGAGGTTTAGATCCTCCAGGATCCCATATCTGAATTTGGAGTTGTCCATATACTCCTCTTCCATGTTGTTGTTATTGATTTCCTTATGCTTTTGTAGGTTCTCCTATAATCAGCATCTCCTTTCTTGTGGTTTCCTTCTCTATTTCCTTCAACATCAACTTTCTAATCTCTTCAATCTCCTTGTCCAGTTGGTCCACTAGCTAGATCCTCTTTTGCAGTTCAACCTGCTGCATCTCCTCTTCATCATCCAATTCCAACTTAACATGTTGGATGCACTGGCTCTAAGCCATTACCCTTTCTTCCAGGGACTCCAATTCTTCACACAAATCAATCGGTAGATCATCCTGATCTCCCATGATGATTTCATATACTGGGGCATTAGCTTTCCAGTCCATTCCATATTCCATATCTACAACAATTTTACTGAGTTGTTGCTCAACTATCTCCTATGATAGTTTTCTTTCTGTTAGGGTCTCCAACTCCTCATACAATTCAACAAACTCCATGTTGTTTATTGTTCTATCCTCTGTTGTAGGCTCAATTTATGCAGTCATCTCCTGTTCATCTCCCTGGCTAAAAATTTTGAGAAATTATTCTTAATTCTCTTATTCTTCTTCCATATCCTAAGAAGATTTGAATGTCTCCTCCTGCTCCACCTTTATGACAGTCTTGCTTGGTTGTCTCTCCTTTGTTGAACCTTCAACATGTGCATTGTTATCTATTGGGATGCTTGGAAAGAATATGCTAAGTCCTCCAACGATCAAAATGTACCTCTAATCACGCTCCTCTGTCAGCATTTCTTGCTTATATGAACTCTCCTCTGAGTTCACGAGACTCTCATACAGTCTCATCTCCTTCTCCTTTCCCACCTAGAAATTAGACTTTTCTGACCTGCCCTTCCGGAAGTCTATGAGATCTTCCATCAATCTCTTCTCATTTCCCACCTGGAAATCTATGAGATCTTCCACTGATCTCTTCTCATTTCCCATCTATAAATCTGAACTTACACTTCTTCCCTCCTAGCATTATATAAAATCTCCAACCGATCTCATCTCATTTCCCTCCTGGCAATCTACATTACCACCTCTTCCCACCTGGTAGTTTTTGATATGTTCAGTTGATCTCATATCCTCCTCCTCACTGATTTTTTCTCCCACTTTTGGCTCACAAATGTAAACCATCTCCTCCTCTATGGAACTGAGGGTTTCATCATGCCTCAGCCATCTCCTCAAATTCTACTTCTCCCTTCTAGAAATTAGTTGTTGGATAGGCCATTTTACTTTTCTCTTCAAGGACCAATCACACCTCCAGCCTCCTTGTGCTTCCTGCTACATATTCAACATCAATCTGTCGAGCTATGCTCTAATTTACTCAATCTCTTTATCCTTCCACTCTTTTCTCACTTATTGGTGGCCTCCTTGAACTTTATTCTTATGGCCTTTAGTATCCACCTTTCCTCCAGAGATATGGACTTCTGGACTTCCCGATCTGCTTCCACCTTTCCTCCACGATGGACAGTCCACAATATTTTTGAATGTTGAACTAGCATGGTTAATATCCACCCTCCACGTGGCATGTCTCAACCAACGGTCGACATTCTCTCCGGCTTCCATCCCTTCGGTAGTTCTCAATACTATACACACTTTTCTTCCTAAACCTCGAATTGACAAAGTTCAGATCTATCCTCCACGTGTCCTCCACATCCGAAGGCCCTGATTGGCTTCGGCCCTCAGGCCTCCGGGTGTCCTCACTCCAAACTTTTGACCTTCTCTCGGAGTGTCTATCCTCTAGAACGCAGGATCCGGTGACACCTGTCCTCCAAGATCAACGGTGGATACATACTACGGCTCCATACCCTTCAGGAGTTCTCACCTCACCTTATCCTAATTCCTCTAGAGTGTTATACCTTTGGACCTCCAGATCTGTTGATATGCGTCCCTTTAAAATGGACGGTGGAGATGGACTCTGTCTCTTTGAAGCTTCAATATTCCCCTATGCTTTGCGCTTCTATTCTTCCAAATATCTAGACCTCCGAACTATCCCTAACCTACTGACACGCGTCCTTTGGAAATGGACGGTCCAAATTCACTTCATCTCTACACAAATTTGGGAGTCTGCTTCTCCTCTACACACAAGTATGAAAAATCTTCGGACTTTCGGAGTACGAAGAATGCTCAAGGTTAAAACCAGGTAAACTTACTTGGATCCGATGGTAGTCAATCCACGTGCTCAAATCCAACAGTTGGGATCTATTCTTCTTTGTGCCTGCTCCTCTTTTATTCTATACTTTGATCTGATGGTCCAGATTTCTTACGACAACTAATCCAAGGATAGTTGTACCTCCTCCTCTGTTGACTGCACTTTCCTTTCAATAAATGTATTTCCAATCAACTTTGAAGGCTCGGCCTTTGCTTTCGCTGCACCTGCTGAGATTGAAATGATTTAAAACTTCAAATGAGCTCGTCCCTTTTAATGATTTAAAACTTCAAATGAGCTCGTCCCTTCACAGGGATTTCTATTGCCTCTACTTTCATTCTTGGGAAAACAGTATTCCTCCTTAGCTTTGGAATTTGAAATAAGTCAATATGCGCTCACCTTGTCTTTCCTTCACAATCTAGGACTCGGACTGTCTCTTCCTTCCACACTCTTTGCATAGGCTTTTCTGTGCACAATGGAACTAACTCTCTTGAGATTTGAACTTGATCAAATTTTCTAAGGGTTTTGGCCCTTTTTCTCCCTTCACGAAACCTTCTTCCCTCCTAGAAATTTATACACTCTTCCCCCTGAGCTTTTGGAATTATGAATACTTAGCCTCTAGTCCACTCCTTGCACTTCACTGACTCAACTCCTCAACATTTTTCTCAGTTTTGGCCCAATGCACCCCTAGCATGGGACTTCTTCAGGATTATCTCTGCTCTGAGAGACTATTCACTCTCATCACTAGTTATTGAATGACTCGTTTTTTTTCTCCTGAACAAATAATTCTGAAAATGACAATGCCTATGCCCTCTTTGTGTGGATTTGTGCACTCCTTGCACCTACCTCCTGAAACCTAAACTCTGTAAGTTCACTTTCACACTCTGTGTTCTCTCTATGAAGACTTTCACCTCTCCTCCTGAGCTTTACCTTATGGTATTCCCTCTTGGAAACCTTTTCACAGAACTCAAGACAGATTCCTCACGCACTCCTTTCACCTACTCAATGCACTCCTTACAGATCCCTCAGAGTATTTAGTAAATCTGGTAAATCTTCTTCAGAGTGTTCAGCAACTCTAATTGGCCTTCACTGACACTACTCCTTCTGAGTTTTAGAATGGTTCCTGTGTGCCCACCTGGCATGCTCTTTCTGAACTCACAGCAAATTTCAAGTGCACTCTTTTCACTGGCTTCAAAGAGTTTTCAATACTCTGGTGTTCACTCCTTGCAAAATCCTAAGAGCCCAGAACTACTCAGAAATCCAAAGATAGGAAATTATATCCAATTCTTGCAAAGGGAAAATACATGCATATAACAGCATACATAATTAAACACAGAGAACATTCAGAAAATAACCATTCATCACACATAAGAACACAGACACCTCATATGCAGGAAAAACAGCTTTGTATTATTATCTAAATGCTTTTGTACAAATATTTACAAAGGTTGGACTGCAACATAATCTTCAGCACTTTCTCTCCTCTCTTGAGCTCTCTCTATAGCTCATAAACCAACTCATTCTTACTGATACTAATGAATTTTTAAATAAGATATTTTTACAAAATAAGGGCTCCTTGAGCCTTCCCTCAAGCTACTTACTCACATTGAATTGCATTCAATTACAATCAATGGACATCTAGTCTGAACTAGGCCTAAACCCATCTACCTATCAGCCATTAAAGGTGAATTCACATGAAACCAATATAAAGGCACATAGCTTGGATTTCCTTGATCCTTACAACATTTAATACATTAGATTACATCAAAAATTTTAAATTTAGACACAAAATGAGAGGATTAGAACCTCTCTTTCCTTGGAATTTTTTCCTCCAATTGTGTTGATGCATTGGCTTATTGGCACTTGATGAGGTGAATATATGCTCCTACATCATACTCCCGCACTAACAAAATCATGAGCTCATTCTCATGTTTCCCTATTGCTAAGGTTTAGATCCTCCAGGATCCCATATCTGAATTTGGAGTTGTCCATCTACTCCTCTTCCATGATGTTGTTGTTTCTTTCCTGTTGCTTCTGCAGGTTCTCCTATGATCAGCTTCTCGCTATTGTTGGCTTCCTTCTCTGTTTCCTTCAACATCAGCTTCCCCATCTGTTTAATCTCCTTGTCCAGTGGGTCCATTGGATGGATCTTCTTTTGCAGTCTGCCCTACTACATCTCCTCTTTATCATCCAATTCCAACTTAACTTATTGGATGTGTTGGCTCTACACCATTACCCTATCTTCCAAGGCCTCCAATTATTCACACATATCAATGTGAATATCATCATGATCTCCCATGTTGATTTCATCTCCTAAGGAATTAGCTTTCCACTCCACTACAGATTCCATCTCTACATCAATTTTACTAAGATACTGCTCAGATATCTCCTCTAACAGTTTTCTTTTCTTCTCGGTCTCCAACTCCTCATACAGCTCAACAAAATCCATCTTGTTTGATGTTCTCTCCTCTGTCACGGGCTCAATTTCTGCAGTCATCTCCTATTCATATCCCTAGATAAAAATTTTGAGCAATTTCATTGAATGCTCTTCTTCTTCTTCCATCTCCTGGGAATATTTCAATGTCTGCTCCTACTCCTCCTTTATGACAGTCTTGGTTGGTTGTCTCTCCTCTATCGCACCTTCAACATGTGCACTGGCCTCTACTGGGTTGCTTGGAAATAATATGTTAATTCCTCCAATGATCAGAATGTACCTCTGATCCTCCTCCTCTGTCAACATTTCTTGTTAATATGAACTCTCCTCTGAGTTCATGAGAGTCTCATACAGTCTCATCTCCTGCTCCTTGCCCACTTGGAAATTGGAGTTTTCTAACCTACCCTACTGTTACTCTATGATATCTTCCATCGATATCTTCTCATTGCCCACCTAGAAATATATGAGATATTCCATCGATCTCTTCTCATTTCCCATCTGGAAATATGAAATTAAACTTCTTCCCTCCTGGAATTCTATGAGATCTCCAACTGATCTCATCACATTTCCCTACTGGCAATCTGCATTACCACCTCTTCCCACCTGGCAGTTTATGAGATATTCATTTGATCTCATCTCCTCCTCCTCACTCAGGTTTTAACCAACTTCTGGCTCACAAATGTAAGCCATATCATCCTCTATGGCATTGAGGGTTTCATCATGCCTCATCCACCTCCTAAAATTCTTCTTCTTCCTTCTGGCAATCAGTTGCTGGATAGGCCACTTTACTTTTCTCTTCAAGGGCCATTCATACCTCCAGCCTCCTTGTGCTTCCTGCTGCATATTCAGCATCAATATGTCAAACTCTACTATAATTTCCTTGAGCTCTTTATTCTTATGCTCTTTTCTCACCTGTTGGCAACCTCCTTGATCTTTCTTCGTATGGCCTTCAGTAGCCATCTTTCAAATCTTCCTTCAAGAATGAAACTGGTTCTTCTCCTTCATCCCACCTGGTTGTCTTCTTTGCCTACTCTACAAATGAGAGCACTATTGACTTTCTCCTACAACCCTCCTGGCTATCTATTGTTTTTTGCACACTTGCAAACATATCTTCACACACAGAGCATCACTAGTATGTCTCCTTCTTCTCCCTTGCCTATTGTCCACAAACATAAATCAGGCTTTGATACCACTAGATGCAGACCCCCTCCCTCACCCAAGGTCCGCTCGACCTCTCGGTCTAGGATCGTTCAAACAGGATCTAGATCAGTTTGTTAAGCCCCCATTATCTTATACAGGTCCTTAAATTTTCATGTACAGGTCCAAGGACGAACCCGTGAGCTCACACTAAGCCCCCTTTCCTCTRAAATTTGATTTCGGGTGCTTGTCCCTTTTTACCGGTGGAAATGGCATATGAACTTGGGTTGTGATCGAGTGTCAAGCCAAAAGGTGTTAATTCGATATTTTCCCTTCGGAAATTTCTTCTTTGCTACAACTCACAACCTTTTCCAAGTGTCAAATGCCAAAAATCACTTGCTCCCATGTATCAAATCGACGGTCCTCAAGCTCCAACCGATGGAAGGTCTAGATCTGTTATCTTCAAGCTTTGACAATTTTCTTTGATCGTCAAATGACACAACTTCTTGTATTCCCCGATGTCAAAATTTCAAATGAGTTCTCCTTCTTCCATGTATCCCCTTCTTGATCAACGACTAGGATTCCTTCAGCACTTCAGTAATTTTCCCAAAACACTTCTTCCATGATTTTCCTAAATCAGCGAATTCGGCCAAGTCTCAAATCGATGGTCCACAATCTCCTAGCATCCAATAGCTAGGATTTTCTCTGGGACTTTTTCCTTCAGGATTCCTTGGTGTACAACACCCTAAATCCTCTAGAGCATCTAACCTCAAAATGATGTGATCGGCCTTTGCTTGTCCTCTCTCGATCAATGGTCAATATCTACTACGAGATCCTGGGCTTCGGGAGTTTTGAGGTGTACAACAATAAAAATATCCAGAGTGTCAACCTTCAGGAGTTTCATATCTCCTGACACGTTCCCCTCGCAATGAGTGGATGCAGTGACCTATGGGACTCCGGTGATTTAGGAGTCCGGCACTTTCACACACACCCTCTCCAATTCCTCTGGAGTGACAGACTTTTGAACTTCCAGATCATCTCCCTTGATAATAATTTTGAGCAATGATGTTGAATGCTCTCCTTCTTCTTCCATCTTCTGGGCATATTTCAATGTCTCCTCCTTCTCCTCCTTTATGACAATATTGGTTGGTTGTCTCTCCTTTGCTACACCTTCAACATGTGCATTGGACTCTACTAGGTTGCTTGGCACGAATATGCTAATTCCTCCAATGATAAGAATGTACCTCTTATCCTTCTCCTATGTCAGCACTACTTGTTGATCTGAACTCTCCTATGAGTTCATGAGACTCTCATATAGTCTCATCTCCTTCTCCTTTCCCACGTGGCAATTGGATTTTTCCAACCTGCCCTCCTGACAGTCTATGAGATCTTCCATCGATGTATTCTCATTGCCCACCTGGAAATATATGATATCTTCCACAGATAACTTCTCATTTCCCATATGGAAGTCTGAAATTACACTTCTTCCCTCCTGGAAGTCTATGAGATATCCAACTGATCTCATCTCATTTCCCTCCTAGAAATATGCATTACTACCTATGCCCACCTATTTGTTTATGATATCTTTAGCTAATCTCATCTCCTTCTCCTCCCTGAGGTTTTGTCCAACTTCTATCTCACAAATGTAAACCATCTCCTCCTCTGTGGCACTGAGGGTTTCAGAATGCCTCAACCACCTCCTCAAATTTTTATTATGCCTTCTGGAAATCAGTTGTTGGATAGGCCACTTTACTTTTCTCTTCAAGGACCATTCACACCTCTATACTCCTTCTGCTTCTTGCTGCATCTTAAACATAAATTTGTCGAGCTCTTATTTAATTTCCTCAAGCTCTTTATCCTTCCACTCTTTTCTCACCTGTTGGCAGCCTCCTTGAGCTTTCTTCTTATGGCCTTCAGTAGCCATTTTTCCTCCGGAGTGATGGACTTAAGAACTTTTGTATCTGTTGCCACCTTTCCTCCACGATGGACGGTCCACAATACTTCTGAACGTCGAAATGGAGGGGTTAAGAACCACCCTTCACGTGACCTGTCTCAACCAATGGTCGAGATTCTCTCTGACTCCCGGCCCTTCGAGAGCTCTCAATAATCTGCACAATGTTCCTCTCGAACCTCGAATTGATGGATTTCAGATCCATGCTCCATGTGTCCTCCGCATTCGACGACCCTGATTGGCTTCAGCCCTCAAGCCTCCAGGTGTCCTCGCTCCAAACTTCTAACCTTCTCTCAAAGTGTGTATCCTCCAGAATGTAGGATACGGTGACACCTGTCCTCCAAGATAAACGGTGGAGACCTACTCCAGCTCTAGACCCTTCGGGAGTTCTCACCTTGCCTTAGCCTAATTCCTCTTGAGTGTTATACCTCTGAACCTCCAGATCTACTAATATGTGTCCCTGTCAAATGGACGGTGGAGATGGAATATGTCTCATCCGAGCTTCGAGAGTACCATATGCTCCATGCTTATGTTCTTCTAGATAGTAGGACCTATGGACTGTCCCTAATATGTTGACATGCATCCTTTCGAAATGGACGATCTAGATTCACTTCGTTTACACATGAATTTGGGAGTCTGCTTCTCCTTTTCACGATAGTATGAAAAATCTTCGGACTTCCGGAGTACGAATAATTCCCAAGGTTAAACCTAGGGAAACTTACCTGGATCCGATGGTACTCAATCCATGCACTCAGATCCAATGGTTGTAATTTGTTCTCCTCCATGTGTGCTTCCCTTTTATTCTAGACTCTGATATGATGGTCCATATTTCTCATGACATCTAATCCAACGATAGTTGTATCTCATCCTATGTTCACTGCACTTTCCTTTCAATAAATTAATTTCCAATCAACTTCGAAGGCTCAGCCTTTTCTTGAACTACACCTCCTGAGCTTGAAATGCTTTAAAACTTCAAAGGAGCTCGTCCCATTGAATGTTTCTCTCCTGCAGGGTTTTTTTTTGGCCTCTGCTTGCATTCTTTGGAAAACGTTACTCCTCCTGATCTTTGGAATTTGAAATAAGTCCACTTGTGATCACCTTTTGCTTCCTTCACAATCTAGGACTCGAACTATCTCTACCTTCTTCACTTCTTGCATAGGCCTTTCTATGCACAACGACACTAACTTTCTTGAGCTTTGAAATTGCTAAACTTTTCTAAGGGTGTCAACTCTTTTTCTCCCTTCATGAATCCTTCTGCCCTCCTAGAAGTTTAGACACTCTTCCTCCTGAGATTTTGGCACTATGAATACTTAGCCTCTAGTGCACTCCTTGTGCTTCACTGACTCAACTCCTATACACTTTGCTCAGTGTTGTCCCAGTGCACCCCTAGCACGGGACTTCTTCATTCTTAGCTCTCATCTAAGAGACTGTGCACTCTCAACACCAGTTCGTGAATGACTCGGATTCTTTCCCATAAAAAATGAGTCTGAAAATGACTATGCCTACGCCCTCTTTGTGTGGATTTGTGCACTCCTTGCACCTACCTCCTGAAACCTAAACTTTGTAAGTTCACTTGCACACACCTTGTGCTCTTTGTGCAGAATTTCACCACTCCTCCTTATATTTACCTTCTGGTATGCCCTCGTGGCAACCTTTTCATAGAAATCAAGGTAGATTCCTCCCACACTCATTTTGCCTACTCAATGCACTCCTTGCAGAGCCCTCAAAGTATTCAGTAAATTTGGTAAATCTTCTTCAGTGTGTTCAGCAACTCTGATAGCCCTTCCCTGACACTAATCCTCCTGAGCTTTAGAATGGTTCTAGTGTTCCCACCTAGCACGCTCTTTCGGAACTCATAGCAGAGTTCAAGTGCACTCCTTGCACTAGTTTCACATATTTTTCAATACTCTGGTGTACACTCCTTGCACAAGACTAAGAGTCCATAACTACTTAGAAATCTAAAGATAGGAAATTATATCCAATTCCTGCAAAGGGAACATACATGCATCTAACAGCATACATAAATAAACATAGAGAAAATTCATAAAAAAACCATTCATAACACATAAGAACACAGACACATCATATGCAGGAAAAATTGCTTTGTATTATATCTAAATTCTTATGTACAAATATTTACAAAGGCTGGATTGCAACAAAATGCTTTAGCACTTTCTCTCCTCTCTTGAGCTCTCTCTATAGCTCATCAACCAACTCATTCTTACTAATACTAATGAATTTTGAAACAAGAGATTTTTACAAAAGAGGGGATTTTCAAGCCTTCCCTCCAGCTACCTACTCGCATTGAATTGCATTCAATTACAATCAATAGACATATAGCCTGAACTAGGCCTAAACCCATCTACCTGTCAGCCATTAAAGGTGAATTCACATGCAACCTATACAAAGGAACATAGCTCGACTTTCCTTGAGCCTTACAACATTTAATACATTTTATTATATCGAAAATTTTAAATGTAGGCACAAAATGAGAGGAATGGTGCCTCTCTTTCCTTGGAATTTGTTCCTCCAAGTACGTTGATGCGTTCTCATGTTGGCGCTTGATGAGGTGGAGCGATGCTCCTACATCATAATCCTGCACTGACAAAATCATGAGCTCATGCTCATGGATACCATGTTGATGAGGTTTAGATACTCCAGGATCCCATATCTAAATTTGGAGTTGTACATCTGCTCCTCTTCTATGATGTTGTTGTTTATTTCCTATTTCTTCTACAGCTTCTCCTATGATCATCTTGTCCATGTTGTTGGTTACCTTCTCTATTGCCTTCAACATCAGCTTCCTCATCTCTTCAATATCCTTGTCCAGTTGGTCCACTGGATGGATCCTCTTTTGCAGTCTGCCCTATTGCATCTCCTCTTCATCATCCAATTCCAACTTAACCTGTTGGATGTGTTGGCTCTATGCCATTACCCTTTCTTCCAGGGCCTCCAATTATTCACATAGATCAATGGGTAGATCATCCTGATCTCCCATGTTGATTTCATCTCCTTGGTCATTAGTTTGCCACTCCACTGCAAATTCCATATCTACATCAATTTTACTAAGCTATTGCTCATCTATCTCCTCTAAGAGTTTTCTTTCTGTCAGGGTCTCCAACTCCTCATACATCTCACCAAAATCCATGTTTTTTGATGTTCTCTCCTCTACCGCAGGCTCAATTTCTGAAGTCATCTCTTGTTCATCTCGCTGGCTAAAAATTTTGAGCTATTATGTTGAATGCTCTTCTTCGTCATCCATCTCCTAGGAATATTTCAGTGTCTTCTCTTGATCCTCCTTTATGAAATTCTTGGTTGGTTGTCTCTCCTATGCTTCACCTTCAACATGTGCACTGGCCTCTACTGGTTTGCTTGGAAAGAATATGTCAATTTCTCCAATGATCAAAATGTACCTCTGATCCTCCTCCTCTGTTAACATTTCTTTATGATCTGAAATATCGTCTAATTTCATGAGACTCTCAGACAATCTCATCTCCTTCTCCTTGCCCACTTGGAAATTGGATTTTTCTTACCTGCCTTTCTGGCAGTCTATGAGATCTTCCATCGATCTCTTGTCATTTTCCACCTGGAAATCTATGAGATCTTACACCAATCTCTTCTCATTGCCCATCTGGAAATTAGAACTTACACTTCTTCCCTCCTACTAGTCTATGAGATCTCCAATTGATCTCATCCCATTTCCCTCCTGGAAATTTGCATTACCACCTCTACCCACCTGGTCGTTTTACCACCTCTACCCACCTGGTCGTTTATGAGATCTTCAGTTGATCTCATCTCCTCCTTCTCACTGAAGTTTTCTCCAACTTCTAGCTCACAAATGTAAATCGTCTCCTCCTTTGTGGCACTGAGGGTTTCAGCATGCCTCATCCACTTCCTCAAATTATGCTTTTGCCTTCTGGCAATCATTTTTTGGATAGGCCACTTTAATTTTTTCTTCAAGGGCCATTCATACCTCCAGCCTCCTTGTGCTTCCTGGTGCATCTTCAGCATCAATCTGACAATCTATGCTCTAATTTCCTTGAGATCTTTATCCTTCTACTCTTTTCTCACCTATTGGTGGCCTCCTTTAGATTTCTACTTATGGCCTTTAGTATCCATATTTCACATCTGCCTTCAAGAACGCAACCGGTTCTTCTCCTTCAGCCCACCTGGTTGTCTTCTTTTCTTGCTCTGGAACTAAGAGAACTACAAGATTTCTCATGCAACCCTCCTGGATATCTTTGTCTTTTCCACACTTGCAAAAAAATATTCACACATAAAGCATCATTACTCTATCTCCTTATTCTCCCTTGCATGTTGTCTGCAAGCAGAAATCAGGCTTTGATACCACTTGATGCAGACCCCCTCCCTCACCCAAGGTCTGCTCAACCTCCCAGTTTAGGATTGTTCAAATTGGGATATGAATCAGCTCTTCGAGTGTTGTTGATCCCCCATTATCTTATACAGATCCTTAAATTTTCATGTGCACGTCCAAGGATGAACCTGCGGGCTCACACTAAGCCCCTTTTCCTCTGAAATTTCATTTTGGGCCCTTTGCCCTTTTTACCGATGGAAATGGCATATGAACCTGGGTTGTGACCAAGCACCAAGCCAAAAGGAGCTAATTTGGGCTTCTCCCTTCAGAGATTTCTTCTTTTCTCCAACTCACAACCTTTTCCAAGTGTCGAATGCCAAAAACAAATTTTCACCCATGTATCAAATCGACGGTCATCAAGCTCTGGTTGATGGACGATCCAGATCTATTATCTTCAATCTTTGGTGATTTTCTTTGGTCATCAAATAAAACAACTTCTCGTATTCCACGATGTCGAAATGTCGAACAAGTTCACCTTCCTCCACTTGTACCCTTCTTGATCAATGTCTAGGATGCCTTCAAGACTTCGATGATTTTCCAAAAACACTTCTTCCATGATTTTCCTAAATCAGTGAATTTTCCCAAGTCTCAAATCAACGGTCCACAATCTCCTAGCATCTAACGACTAGGATTTTCTTCGGGACTCTGGCCTTCGAAAATTCCTTGGTGTACAACACCCTGAATCCTCTAGAGCATCGAACACTGAAATGACGCGATCAGCCTCCATGTGTCCTCGCTTGATCAACGGTCGATATCTACTACGAGATCTCGAGCTTTGGGAGTTTCTAAGTGTACAATATTAAAAATCTTCGGAGTGTCAACCTTTCAGAGTGTCATATCTCCTGACACGTTCCCCTCGCAACAGGCGGCTATGATGGCCTCTGAGTCTCCTCTGCTTTGGGAGTCTGGCACTTTCACACACCCCCTCTCTAGTTCCTCTAGAGTGATGGACTTCTGGACTTTCGAATCATCTCCCTGGCTAAAACTTTTGAGAAATTATGTTGAATGCTCTTCTTCTTCTTCCATCTACTGGGAAGATTTCAATGGATCCTCATGCTCCTCCTTTATGACAGTCTTGGATGGTTGTCTCTCCTCTATTTCACCTTCAACATGTGCACTGGCCTCTACTGGGATGCTTGGTGTTAGAAAAAATATTGAAATTTTGGCTTTCTGTAGCTTAGAAGGAAAAAATTTATAGTGTTTAGCTACCGAAAGTGCAGACTTTCGGTAGCTTAAATCTCAGGTTTCATATGCCCTTAGCTGCCGAAAGTGTATCGGTCGAGACCAAGCATTCAAGCATCACGCATCAAGCCACATGGAGGAAGAGCTCACGAGGAGGCACAAAAAAAATGCAATAAATGGAAATAAAATCACTATAATAAGGTTTCACACAAATGCCACGTCACCATTTCAGGGTTTTGGCCATCGGAGGTTTAGCCAACGTAAATATTTTTAACCACTGCTCTATTTCTCGAAATCCCGAAATCGGGGTTTCGGGACTTTCGGTGGCTTACAGTGCTCCTAAATCGCACTGTTAGCCACCAAAAGATACGACTTTTGGCAGCTAAGATACCCTCGTTTTCGGCCTGTTAGCCACCGAAATCGCAGATTTTTTCCAGTGGATAAACTGCCTCGGTAAAAATCAGTTTTCTCAACCGTGGAGAGGCCTTTTGTGTGCTCAAATGGTCAATTGACATATACAGATCCTAATCTTTCCATTGGTGCATTCAGATTTTCATTTGGAGCTTGGGAAGGCAGTCAAAAGTCCCCCGAAAGATGAGGTTCATGGCATTTTTTTTACTGTTTTGAGTCATAATTTTCAAATGATGATTCTGAGCGACTCGAATATCATTTTGAGAAATGGTCGGAGTTTTTTGTGCCTAACACATCAGAGATCAATAACCTCCCTCAGTTTTCCTACAGTTGTCACATATTTGGAGAATTGAATCCATCTTCGAGCCCTAATTTTTGAATCTCAGAATTTCCCCGTTTGACATATGTTTTTGAAAGGCAGATCTGGGAAAAATGGAAATGGATCTCAGGAAACCGAGAGAGTTTTGTGGTCAAAAAAAATAGATGAAAAAAAAAACTTTCATTTTAAACACAGCTGTCACGATTTGAGAGATACAGAACCATAACCGCAGCCCCATTTTTCAGCAGTTTGGCCCATTTTCTATGGCAGAAAGTTTATGAAATTGATGGTAATTGTTGTTATCTTTTGGGAGGATTTTGACTTCAATACCTACATGAAATGTCTGTTCATTTATAGAGGGATTTATTTTGGAATCCGAATCATTTTTCAGTTATTCGAAAGGGATCAGAAGACATATATTATTGTATCTTCTTGAAGAAAAAAAAGGGGGGGGAATAGCCCGAGAGCCTTTTGGAGGTTGAGTTTGTAATGCATTCTGTTATCTCTCCAAGAAACCCTTTGTGGTTGCAGACCAAAGGTGCTTGGTAACTTAAGAAATGAATATTTTTTTATTTTATAAAGTGGATCAATGGGACAACTCAATACAACTTAAAGCATTCAAACATGAAAATGATAAACAAATAGACAGTGCTCTCAAGAATTGATTAATCAGCAAGTAGCTTTAAAGTGGGTGGAGAACAAATTATCACTAAACCAGTGCAAAGCAGGGTCTAAGAGACAATCGAAAGATTTATTATCAGGTTATGAGCTAAACAATGGGATAACAACCATTCAAAGCTAGACAACATAGATAATAATGCAGAAGAAAAGGTGAAAAGCTGACAATCAAAGCTGAAAGAAACTTGTGATCTGTATTAGCATAAAAGTCTGAGTACAAAAAGAGCAATCTTCTGTCCAGAATCGAACCCTTTTCTCTGCAAATGTTCTTGGCTTTATAGCCTTTCCATACAGTTTACAGATCCTAGAAAACTGGATTTGTTATACTAAAAATAGAAAGTCAAATTACATTTACAAAAAG